>PNEQ01035757.1:0-11075 GCA_003012365.1 Medauroidea extradentata | reverse complement strand
TAGTGAAGAATGAATATACATACATACAAGTGAGCTGTAACCATTGTAGAGTTGAGGTGACAACAGAGATAGAATAGCATTGTATTGTAACATTTTGCTATCACTACTGTATATTGTTTTGAACCTTGAAAACACCACCAAGAAAATACCACACTTGTATTTGATACACAAGCTAATTTACTAAGGACTTTGCTACTCTAGTTTTTTATAAATTGCTGTTTGGAGTTCTGTAATAAATTACATTAATGATGATATTTGTTTTTTATAAGTAGAATTAATATTAACGTTTTAAGTGAACTAAGTTCCATTTCTAATTGATCATGACTGAGCATGTTAGTGTTGTAACTTGTTTATTTATAAATTTGTTGAATATTGTGAACATGGATGTAATTATAGACGTCTTATCGTGTAGAATCAAAATAATGAGCGACATAAAATATTCATGAGTTTGCGGCAACTGTTCAGCTTATACTGCTCGACTTGTAGCAACAGGCGAGGTCAACCAAGGGTTTATTTGATGTGTTTTGGTTGGGAAAAAGAAAAATGTTTGTTGTAAAAGCTTGGTCTGTTTGTATTTTTTGAGTTGTTTACCATCTCGTGGCCGTTGATGGCTGTTAACTTGATGTAAAAGGGAAGTGCTGTAAAAGGAAGGGTATTATGCAGAGTGGTTATGTGAAGAATTTGTTTTATTATATGGTGATGTAATTGTTGATTTTTGGGCACCTTCGTCATTGGTCCAATGGGGTGTACCCAGTGTTTAGGTCATTCTCGTCGTCGTTCCAAAGGAATGTACCATATTTTTGGGGAGTGATAAGTTGAGGGTTCAGACTTCCTGTAATCAACTAAACTTTACAAAGCCAACCAAGTGTACAGGATGTGATGTATTAGTAATAAGAAAAGTAATGGAGTGCAGATTATTTTAATTTTTTTTTGTTACATTGAAATTAAGGGTGAAACAACAGTGTGCTGACACAAGTCGATGCATAAATTTAAAAGGTATATTTTTCAATTTACTTTTTTTTTATTATTTACATTATGTATTACATTATATACAATGGTGCTGAATAAATGTTTCATGCTCAGTAGTGGAGTAAAGGAAAATAATTATGTAAACTGTATTTGGATAAATTTTAAGTGTGGTGGTGTTTTAGAGGTCATGAAAACAGCAATGTTGTAATGTTGTAGAGCATGCTAGTAAGAGTGATTTGCCCATGTGTATTCATTGATGTAGTATGTAGTTTATGAAACGTAGGTAATCATTGTAATAATGGAACACTGGTATGTAGTTTATGTAAAACTATGGAATGCATATGGAAACATAATTGTGATGAGCTGTTATACTAAGAGTGTACTTAACACTTATGGTTTGTCCCTCGGGAAAAGACATTGCGTGTTAAGTGGGGGGTTGTGACGTGCATTGGCACGTAGCACTTACTTGGCCTCTTGTCACACAGTAATGTCAATTTTTTTTGTCTTAATTAATGTTTTTTTTTTGTGTAATAACAAATTAAGTAGGCCAACTTAACCAGGTATAAGAGTGTATACGGCAGGAT
The DNA here is from genome assembly GCA_003012365.1 of Medauroidea extradentata. Classification (NCBI taxonomy): domain Eukaryota; kingdom Metazoa; phylum Arthropoda; class Insecta; order Phasmatodea; family Phasmatidae; genus Medauroidea; species Medauroidea extradentata. Next base: position 9,522 of record PNEQ01035757.1, on the reverse strand, counting down.
CCAACCTATTAATTGGGGATGCGAGTAGAGAAATTTACATTAAAATTTTCTTTTTAATTGTAAATTTAACTTTAAAGCAAGAGAAAAGTATAGAATTTTACGTGTCAATTTTATTGTATTTATATCGTGTTTGGACTCATTTGAAAGCTAATTTAATTTCTAGCAACTTTTCTAAGTAAACTTTTCTTATTTTTTTCCTTGTTTAGATTTTTTGAAATTTCAAGTGGCTTATTAGCTTGCTTCTCCTGGAATAGGATTTATGTGGCAGGCTAGTCGTAGTTCTCTTGCTTGGAAGCACGTACCGAAAAGTGCTGGTTTTTAAAATTTCAAATAAGCTCGGTCGGAGCTAGCCAGTGCTTAGATAGATTTATCAGGCAGGCAGGTCAGAGTTCACTCACTTGGAGGCACGAACAGGGACGTGCTGGAATGCGGGGACTCTGCAGAGCATTTCTCGACCAACGTGGGTGGTAGTGTCGTGTGCAACAACACTAAAAAGGTGGTGATCCGCGACAGATTGAGGACGCTGCACATCCCCAATTAATAAACTAATGAACATTTAGCTGGTAGTATGGAGTAAAATGCGTTGTGAATTTATCAGTATCTATGTTACATACAATTTTTAGGTTATAAACGTAAATTAACCAGCTTTTTAGGCAAGTGGATCCTGATGTATCCCTCCGCCACTCGGCCGAGTAAGTCCGTGTGTTCGCCCAGGAAGTTAGTCGTCGTACATCGGAGCTCGTGACCGGTCGCTGGGAGATGGCAGGCTAAGTTTTTGTTTGTCTGAGTTTGTTAATCAGTAACAGTCGTGATATGTCGGAGCTTGGACTCTGTCGCGGAAAGATGGCAGGCTAAGTTTTTTTGTTAGTAGTTGGGGCGTCATGGCGGAAGGGGGAGGACGTGTTGGATGGGGCAGAGGGGTTGTGAAGCCTAGAGGGCGGATTCGGGAGTAAAGTGGGCGGTATTGCCTGCGATGCTTTGTTGTTCATCATTTTTTCTTTAGCTAGTTAGGATATCTAAGTAGTATTTGCCTGGGCGAACACTCTAGACTACGTCAAGTTGAGCACTTGCATCACCCTTTAATGTTTACGTTTCGAAGTTGAAAAGGTTACTGGAAGAGTTTAAGTGGTTAAGCAGTGAGCGTTCGATGTATAAGTGAACCATTAAATAAAAAAAAACTAAACGGAAACTTTTTTTTCTTTTTTTTATATATATATGCCCACTTAAATGTTTTCTCTCTAAGCGGACACCGTTTGAAATACTTCAGGCTATCCGGGCAAGTAAAACAAAAGGGAAGTATTTCTAATTTCTAAAGGACTTGTCAAAGTCATCGCTCGCCGAACTCAGCTGCCGCCGGTAATGGAAGGTAGCTGCAAGGAATAAACAGCCGTGACGTAGACGTAGCAGCACGATCACAGTATGTCTTACAACCTGTACACATAATAACATATATAATATTTTTAAAGTTTATTTGTTTTTATAAAGTAGGCCTTATCAAGACCTAAATATCCAAAAACAATTATTTGCCAAGTTATATTTTGAACAATTTCCTGTTCACTTAATTCTTTGAAAATCCATCATTCTTTTATAATTCAAAATGTACACTTGCATCTTTAAACAACCAGTAAGCACGGTTACACATATAAATAGTTTCACAAAGTTTTACGTAACTCTCAACTAGTTTTGTTTATTTTGTGGCATGAAATAACCCAATACCAAACTGGATTGTGTTTTGAGTCATGAAATACTGTAAGGCAATATTCAGCTCTAGTTACAGCACCTTCAAAACCTACTTACGAAAATTCATGTTTATTCTGCGATTTCCACGTAGGCCTGTTACCTCAAATAGTAGTTACAGTTAGGTGCTTCATACCATCTTCCATTATTTACCAATAAATGCCGCACAAAAATTACGCTAGTAGTAATTATGAACAGTTCGTTATATAAAATATTATTATTGTACGTATGCTTCACAAGAAGAAAAAATAATTTTTCAAGTTCGCGAAGGCTAAAAACACACGCGCGATGCATTTTATAACTTCAAAATTTCGTCGCATCACACGGTAGTTATACGTCATATTCATTACAACAGCGGAAAAATATTTTTAGTTTTAAAGTAAAAAATACAGCTTCCAAGCACACAGAAAAGTGCGGAATTGGTCAAGAAACAACACACTTGTTTAAAAATGCCCAACAACACGCACATCACCATCTTGTAACAGACTATATAAGAAATTCACAGATTGGCTGTTAGCTATAAAATACGCCAATAGGAAGACGGGAACAAAACACATACCGAATTTTGTTATTGGTTCCTATAATGTTCACTGTGACCAACAGCTGAAAGCACAATAAAAACGAATTTTACAAGTGTTTATGCACAATAGCAAAGCGAAACACCGTAAAACACATTTCATGTTGGTACACTTGCGCAGAACAAATTTGTCCGCTATTCATTTGTAAATAATGGAATTAATGTACACACACAAATGTCGAACGTCCCGAAATCCGTAAAATTAAGTTTTCATCCGTAAAACGTATGTACTTTCCGTACATTTTACGGACAATCCGTATAAATTGGCAGGTATGCAGTTCACTACTAGTGCGTGAAAATAAAGCAACTACCAATGTTGGCGTCGCTATTTTTTGTGACAAATAACACTAATACCTGTCAACGGACAAGTGAACAATTACATTCACTCGTCAAAGCTGATTTTTATATGTCTCGGGTAATGGCACAAATTATTCGACGCGTGCCACAGTGTGAAAGGGCACACGTGATATGCAAAAATTAATAAATAAATTGCTACACTCGTCAAACTAAATTACGTTGGTCTGCAGCGGCCGCCAGTGTAATCATGTACAGCCAGTGCGTGTACTCTTGCTGTGCGCCTGCACGGCGGGACACAGTTGAGGTGGTCCGGTGATTTATACGCATACTTACATGACGCAGCGGAGTTTTTGGCCCGTTTGGACTTAGCGAATAGTTGCACCCATACTGAACCTATATTTCCTTAAAATAACGTACTACTTTGTAATTAAATACGATTAAAAACAATTTTAATGCAATTTATGGGTTCAGGGGTCAGAATCGGTCAAATTCCACTAAAGCGTAGCATAGGTCTGGCAACGGTGGCAACAACACTGATGTCAGTGTCTGCATTCCAACTGCCCACTCCTCTAGACTCGCTTCCCATCCTCTTGTTTACCGTTACTGGTCTGCATCATTCCCTCCCTCCGCTGAGTTTCCACCTCCCCTTCCCTTACGTTTGCTCGTATGCTCTAATCTAGATCTTCTTTCTGCCGCCGGCTACCACAATACCTACCCGCACGGCCCGAGCTTCGGCGCACAGCATTCACTGTATTGCACTATACGGCCATGCAATTTTAATTTCCGATTTTAGTGGTTCAAAACTGCCATTCGCATTATATGCGAGGTCGCATCATATCGGGAAAAATATGGTATAAATGCGCTGGCAGTCAACATGATTACACTGCCGGTAATTAGTTTGACAAGAATAGCAATTTATTTATTTTAGCATGCATGCATGCATGCATGCTCGAATGATAATTCTGTGTCCCCTTTCACACTGTGGCACGTGTCAATTTGTGCACTTGCCCGAGACATATAAGTATGCTTGGACGGGTGAATGTAGTTGTTCACTTGTCCATTGGGCAGGTAATGCTAGTGTTATTTGCCAGCAAAAATAAGTGACGCCAACATTGGTAGCTTCCTTATTTTCGCATACAAGTCATGCACTGTGTTTAGCGACGGCACAAAGTTGAATGAAGCCAACTAGTAGTAACAGAAGTGCACGCACGTGCATGCATTGACTTTGAGCAAGGTCACAAGTTTGTGATTTTATTCCGGCAGTGTGCCGACAGAAAACATGTCTGACCTACGTAAGCGCTACCAAATCTAGATAGACAGTTCGTTAAAAAGCAATGCTAAAGCTAGACAAGCTCGTTTTCACACATGGCCCACCACCCGTGATTTTTTTTCACGTTTTATTTTTCTTTCTTTCCCTTCAGCTATTCCAGGGCTGCCACCTGGTCATGAACTTAAATCCTTGCCAAAACACCCAAAAATCCCTGAAAATCCTTGACAGAGAACACAAAAATCCTGGAAAATCCTTGAAAGTACAATATGTATATTTTAGCAAATTTTTACGACAATTCTTATTTGTTTTGTTTTAAAATTGAGTAATTTTACTGTTGCAAAAATGTCTATCACTTTATTTCCCTAAAAACTAACAAATATCCATTAAACTGAAACAATGTTTTTGAAAAATAAACATATATAAAGATGTAACCTAACTCAATTTACTGTCCTGTTTATTAGACCTAAGTTAACAAGTTGCAGCCCAATATAGAACAGGGCTGCCACCAAGTTCATTTCCAAAATCCTGTAATTAGCATTAAAAAATCCTGTAAAATCCTGTAATAATTCAAACTTACGTCTACATACTTTTCCAAAGTTAATTTAGAAGATTCTTGCTGTAGAATTTTGATAGTGAAATTAATATGTATAGTAAATTATTATAGTATTGTGAAAAATTGAGATGTTAATACACAAAACCATTTACTGTTAATGTTTTTTACAGACTGAACTATTTTCTAATCTGTTTCAGTAAAGTAGCACTGAAACTTTCCACCCGTTTTCCTATTTGGAAAAATTTATAGAATGAGTGCGAACGTGTTGAACTGACTACTTACTGTTGAAAAATTAATATATCTGCATATGTTAAATTATGGCTTCAAATGAGACGTAGTTTGCTTGTATCATGGCGCCGCACATAAAAATTAAATACATGTATTTATTAACATAATCGCCGAATGTTTTCACCAAAAATTTTGGCACAAAATATGGGCTGAAGCCATATGAAGGGTTTTAAAAATTTTCCTTTTTTATTTATTTTGGCATAAAATAAAACACAAATTTACATATATTTGCTTGTATATAGCATGACCTTTTCTGCAAAAATAAAGGGAAAGATTTGTAGGTTTAAATTAAGCATGAAAAAGATTAGGGAATCTCGTTAATCCATTCATGTGCGTCGCTAATATTTGTGTCAATTGTTGCTAAATACAGAAGTTAGAAATATCCGTGAATATCTAACATTATCCGTCTGTCGGTTTTAACCTTTAAATATCCATTAAAACGGATAAAATCCGTTAAAACAGCAGGCCTGAGCTATTCAAACAGACGCGTTCCAAGACAAATAAACGTTACTTGCTCTTGTTCCCACGCTATTTCTGACGATGTGTACAATACTTGAACAATGCAAAGGCCAATCCGCAAGGATATATTGCTTCTCACTCAAGTTTATGGGACGTTTGTTGAAATTGCAATTAAACTAAAAGATAAAAACACACACGGCCGACTGTGACACTGAAGGTGAATCAGAACAGCAAATGCACTGACACAGGATGCGTCCTCTCATCCGTCGTTCTTTCTGTTTATCTCAAAAAGCTGAAGGTCTACGGAGTAAAAAATACGAGCTGTAGCAAGCTAAGCAGAGATATAATCATGAGTAGTTGTGTGAGCGTTATCGTATCTCCCAGAGGGATTTCTTCAGTATGCGTGGTGTGTGTGACTCGGGTATAGCACAGCCGGCTGCAATTATTCTTAGTGAAGAAACAGCATATGTCCGCCGTTATTCAGTCAGAACACACAGTTTTTGTTCCAAATAGCCATGTCGTCATCTAAGCTGGGCGAAAGTTTTTTGGAGCGCTTGACAACAGTGTTTCTGGCATAGGAGCATTCCTCTTTTTATCTCATCCCCCAACCCGTCCACCCCATTCCGGTCACGTGTTGCTGGCTGACTGTTTTTTTATGTACAAGCAGGTTGAGGGAAGGAGGGAGAGAGACATTGTAGAACTTTCTCACTTGTGCAAGTATCCGAGCAACCCTCATCTTGTTAACCATACACAGGATCTAAACCCAAGCGACAGAGCAGCGGGCTGATGCGCTCGGTCACGTCGCCGAAACAAATACCTACTCACTTCACAAGATCACATACATCGCCGCAAGCCTGCTTCACATGGTCATGAATCTCGCTGCAAGCCTATTTAACATGACTCACCATACATGTTTCTACTCATAAAATTCACATTTTTCATGGATTTTTTTGCAATTTTTTGACGTTTCTTCAAAAAGACTTTGCTATAACCGTGTTTTCGCTATTTCCGTGTACGTAATGACGGGATTCTACTTTAGTTGTATCCTGGGTATGATAGGTAGCAAAAATGCCCAACATGCAGCATACTATATGATAAATAATGAAATACAACCTTGATATAGGTCTATATCGATGGTGTTTTGGCAAAAGGTCATAAGCCACATTGCAGAGATTTAACACACTTTTTCCTACCTTATCAGAAAATATATTTTTACAAAATTTACACTTACATTTCATAGTTGTGCAAATAAAATACATAGTCCGACAAATCAACAAAGTACCCGTATCTGTCAGCATAAAAGATGACCCCGCATATAAGACGAGTAATAGTTCTGAAGGTACAAAATCTTGAAAAAAAGTTATTTCTAATTATGAAATTCCCGACAGAAAAATATTTTTTTCCTTTGCCTGAAATATTAAAAATTTAGTTTAAATATTTTCAATGCATTTATTACCGTCACATAAACATCATAGAAGACACATAAACGAGTAACATTGGCTACTACTGCCCTCCGCGCGCCCAAGAGCCAAGGAAATGCACGGCGGCGGCCGGCGATATCTCCATTTGCCGGCAGGTGTGCGCGACTTGGCAACAACGGCCTAAGGCACGCAGCGCACTACATGGCAACGCCGGGCAACAACAGCTGCTTGCAAGGTCATCGCATTCTTGTGCGCTGTTGTCTGCCAGCCTAGCACTAGACGGTAGACACATGAATGTGTGGTACGCTACCTAGATCCTCCTTTTTTCCGCCCGAGTCTCGTGCTTGTGAGACAAAGGATGAAAGCATGCGGACCTAGATCCTCGTTTTCTCCACCTGAGAGTTGTAGGCTGGCGAGACAAAGTATCTCGGCACGCGCTCGCATCGATCGCCGCTTCGCTGCGAGGAAGTGTCCTTTATTATGAATGACGGTCATCAAAATTTGGTACCGTAAATTTTATTAAAATAAACGGGGCACTCTTTTTCATTTGTGAAGAAAAACGCAATTCCTTGCAACATCATACAATTCCACAGTTTATAGCTTAGCATTCAAATGATTTTTGGTTACCAAAAATTTTTGCACCCTCATGTAAGACGAGTAGCAATTTGAGGGCAGAAAATATGCAAAAATTGTTGTCTTATATGCCGGCAAATACAGTACTTAAATTAAGTTTGAAAATATCTTATTTAAATTTAATCATACGTGGCTTAAAACCATTTGGCAAAACACCAACAATATCATAAAATCTCTACTTCAGACATTTCTCTATTGGCAAGAAATGTTTTTACCATATTTCCTGGCTTAAAGGATGACTCTACACATATGACGAATCATGGTTTACAAGGTACAAAATCCAGGGGGGGGGGGGGGGCACAAAGAAAGAAAATACACTAGACCCTCGATTTTACGAACCCTGGATTTAACGAAGGTAACGATTCTACGAATACAATCTCAGGAACCCTCAAAAAATAACAAAATTATATGACAAAAAAATTGTAAGGAATTACGTTGACAATGAATAAAACATACTGTATCTAATTCACGGCATTAAAATATGAATTGTAGAGTTGCAGTTATTACTTGGTAACTCACAATATTAAAAATAAAACAAAAATAGCGAAAATCCGTTAAAAAAATGAGACAGTGACAGTTTGAAAACCGCGCGGCGGCGGCGCCTGTGCCAAGCCGCCCGGCCTGTCTCCAACTACGACGTATTAGGATCTATATTGAGGTCGTACTATAGACGCGAAGTTCCAGCGCATGCGCATATGCTCATTTAACTATAGTACAGCCTCTTTCTAGGCTGTTTCACGTCATATATATCTCTCGTCTCGCGTCGAATAAGTTTGCTTTTTTACACGAACCCTATAAATAATAGCGTGATATTTTTCTTTATTGCGTTAACACCATACGTACTTAAAACAATTAACATGGCGCATAATTTGCTTAAACAATGTGTTACTGCGTGTCGTAAAACGTGGGTTTCACAAATGAGCACGATTATAGCGCTACCTATTTTCCAAGCGTAGAAATTATTGTCTCCGGGTATGTCCAACTTGGAAAATAAATAGACGTTCGTGTATTAAGTAATCCCGGAACTCCTAATTTATTTTTACCGCGTATACTGACTGTGAAAGTGATTTTTTTTCGCTATCTATCTGCCATCTTGTGAACGTTCGTACAGTTGCGCTATCTGTCTGCTCTGCATGCTACTAGTATCTACGTTCTCGTACCATCATAGACCGTGCGTACAATTCATCAACAACGTCGAGGGAATGTTATTATGTTAAGTTATATAAAACTGCGCAATGAATAAATACGCCCCCTTATTCCTTCTTTCTTTGGTGAATAATTTACAAGGGCATTTTACTAGTAAGGAATGCCTACTTTTTTTTCCATTAAACGCTACGTTAATCAGGCTATTCGCTCGTGAGAAGGCACTCTGCAGCTCAGTTTTATCTTTTTTTTAGGAGAAAGGTCGATCATATGTATTGTTAAGCGGTGTTCTTTTGATCGTAAGACATCTGCTTATTGATATAAATTTAAATTTCAACTATCACTTGCGTTATTTTTCCGTTAAATGTTACGGAAGTCAGTCTATTCGCTCGAGCAAAGACTCGGAATCTCGATTTTCTCATTTTTTTAGAAAAAGGATTGGTCATATCTATTGTTTAGCGGTGTTCTTTTGATCATAAGATGTCTAACTATTGATATAAATTGATATTTAAACTATCACTTGCTTTATTATTCCGTTAAATGCTACGGGAGTCGGGCTATTCACTCTAGAGAAGACACTCGGAATCTCGATTTTCTCATTTTTTGGGGACAAGGGTCTGTCATATCTACCGCTCAACAGTGTGACGTCTGGCTACTGATATCAATTTATGTTTACATTATTACGTTAATTAATTTCCCGCAAAACGTTACGGAAGTCGGGCCTAGAGACACTTTCCAGAAAAAATGCAATTTTAAAATTTTCTGTTACGGACGGGGTAGGGGGGGGGGGGAAAGCCGCTATCGAATTAACGAAGGTAGCGATTTTACGAATGCGATGAGAGGAACCGTGAGTATTCGTAAAATCGGGGGTCTAGTGTATATGTATTAATACTGACTTCGATAAAATCTAAAATTAATTGTAACTTAAGACATTTAAAAATACCATATTTATCCGAATCCAAGACGATCTCGAATCTAAGACGACCCCCCATTTAAACTTAGTGGTTTCAGGAAAAAAGTTTTAATTGCATGTTATTGAAAGTGCAGGCGAGTTAGTGATAAAACAGAAATACAAGTGCTAAAAAAATATGTTAAATATACAATCAAACAACTGTTCTTACTGATTGTGTACAAATAGCTAAAT
>PNEQ01035756.1:0-11075 GCA_003012365.1 Medauroidea extradentata | reverse complement strand
ACGTAATAGAACATGTCCTATTTTTCGGGAGTTCATATTACCCAGAATTCTCTCTGGCCAATCATAGGCGCAGTGTGTGTCATGTGGTCAAGTCTTATTTTACAACAGTTCAACATGGCGTCGAAATGGTATGTAGAGCACGTGGAAATGCTAATAGAAAATTAAAATATCCGTGCTTGAGTAGCTAAAACTGCTGTAGTACATAATTTTTTTCTCCGTAGTTTTTCGCGCCGATCCATGTTGCAATGAACAAAACGACCATTTAAAAAAATGTGGCGGTGGTGTTATGCGATTTCTGTTATCACTCTGGGTACCATGTGAATATGAGCGAGGAGCCACGCACCATTTTCTGCTATACCCACAACTCAGAATCTGCCATAAATATTTTTATGCCCATGGGTATAGCAGAAGGTAACAGGAATTTAGGCATCGTGTGAGGCCGGCTTTGAGAAACACACTGTCTATTCTTAAGTCAACTCTTAGCTACACGTCATAATTCTTAAGATTTTAATTGTGAACCCAGCTTAATTCTAATACAGGTTAGAAAGAAAATATGTTTTACTATGGGAGAGCCTGGCACAGGGAGTATTTCTGCCACTAGTTTCGCTTCGATCGCTAATGTTCCAGATAAATATGAAAACCGTAACAACATGAAATTAAAATAAACTTGGAAATGAGAGAAGTCATTTAATTTCATTTTGAAGTGAAAAGATGCCTATTTCGCGTTTTAAATTATCAACATAATGTAACTTATAATTCAGGAAAGCTCTGTGATTAGACAGTTTGGTGTACTCTAACGATACCATCGCTCAAGGGGCAGAAATTTTCCCTGTTACAAACTTATAACATTGATCTTTATAACCTGTAGTAGAAGTAACCTTACCAATAGTAACTGCAAGCGAGGTCTTTGAATTTAGTTCGTATCAAGGATTCACCCCACTTTTTTTTTTTTTTTTTTACGGATTCAGATTTTTGCTCCTTGTAATTTAAAATAAATATGACGTTATATCCTACATTAGGCATTCCTGGCATGAAAATTTAAAAAACTTATAACCACTAAGTTTCAGTTGTAGAAATTACGGGGGAAGTGATTTCGGCGCCCCCATAGCTCGGCGCCCGGGGCACATGCCCCGCTTGCTCCCCCCTAGTTGCGGCCCTGGTCGTGCCTATAACACGTGTTTTCGCTGCGGTAGCTGTGCGTATTCAGGGAAAATTTGATGGTTTGCGGTACAAATGACAGTTGCAAGTAAGAGTGCTTCGCGGCATAATAGTAGTGTATGTAGTGTGTGTTTTATGAATGTTTTATAATTTGCAGCTATCGTGGATAGAATTGGTATTAGTTAAATTTTGCTGATTGAGACACAGCAACAAAAATGTTTTGCATACGTGTGTGGAGAATTATTGATCAAGCTACCGCGACGGGAGAGAAACCAATGCGTAATTTACTGTTTTTGGCGATGAATTATTATCTGCAATAGAGTAGAATAAGTACAATTCTTTTATTACAAAAATGTATGTTGTTCAGTGTACGTTATTTAATTTATCCGGCTTCTGTTGCAAATTGAACACATTAAATATGTTTTATAATGGGAATTAAAGACATGTAACATCGGTTCAACATGCATACAGTGTGAATTTAATGTGCATGTACTGTACAAATTCATTAGTGCAGTATGCTAAATATATGAATTTACTTCAGTAACTATTTTCAGCGCCTTTAATTGGTGTTAGAATGAGTTTAAACTGTGTGTGTGATTGTGTACAAACTACTTTTATGCTTATTCGTCGAAATATTTTGCGTACTTTTAACTATTTCCAGGATTTGAACATCCCTTTGCCACTATATAATGTAATGTGTGTGTATTTATTGCAGGCAGCTAAATATATCAGTTATATTTACCTGAAATAAATTGTAAAAGTACATTTAATCTATTTATTACTGTTAACGTACGTGTTTTTACCCCACAATTTCCATGTTCTTCATAGTCCTGCCCACAATCGAGTTGTTCATAAAGTAGGTCTTTTTTGGTAGTCAGGCATGTTTTTTCTTGTTATATTTATGTAAAATTTATCGTAAATAGTGTACTTCATGTACTTACTATAATTATTTTACATATTTTTACCCCATAATGTCCCTGATCTTCATAGTCCTCCCTACTATCGAGTCTTTAAAAGGAATATTTTTCCAGTAGTCGTCTTTGTTTTTTCTTGTTATATTTATGTCAAATAAATCGTAGTTAGTGAATATGAGGTAATGAATATAATTCTTTTACATATTTTTACCCCACAAGTTCCCTGATATTCATAGCCCTCTCCACTATGGAAATTGTAGAATGAAGACATAATTATTAATCGCGACTACTAATTATTGTTATTATTCAATGTAATTAATCGTAATTAGTACATTTCTGAAGTTATTTTGTTAATTTTCGCATGAGTAGTTACTCTTGATATTTACCAGAAATTTAATTACAAGTGTGAAAATGCCTCCGAGTCTAGCAGTGTGCAATTAATGTACCTACACAATAAAATAAATAATAGGTGCGTTACCAGTGGATGTAAATATGATGGATAAATCGTATGCAGCTAAGGTATGAATAGTGTATATAAATTATGCATCAAATTTAGACATTATCTGTTGGTGAAACGAATAAAATGTCTCATATGTACATAACATATACTCAAATAAACATCAATTTCTGGCGCTGAAAGGTAGGCGACATAAACTGAACACTAAAAAGTAGACATGTTTTGTCTGAATGTAGATAGGTTCACGAAAATAGGTATCGATACATAAAAATAATTGGTGATGAAATACGTACAGCATAAGTAAAATTTACACATTTTTATCTGAAAGTAAAATGATGATTCTCGATGTCCAATTCGAGGGATACATGGAATGTGCACAAGCACGGTTTTTTCTCCTCGCCATGATGTAGGTCACGCTGATTTAATATTTCTTGAGAAACACGAACAAATCTACATGAAGGATTTGCTACGGGTATTCAGTGAAAAGAAAAGCAGGACACGGATTTACCCCCCTCCCCCACCCTGGTACCGATATACATAGACAATACGTTCACGAATAGGCATTAACAATTGGTGCTACAATGCATGTAAACTATACATTCAATTGCATACGTTTATTATCTATTGGTGAAATGTTAATTTAAAATGACTAATATACATACGTAATATGTTCACGAATGTACATTAATAATTGGTGCTTAAGTGTATGTAACAATTTCATTAAATTGTAGTCCATTGTTATTTGTTAGTAAAACTTGATTTAAAGATTCTGGCATGTACGTAAATAATACATTCACGTATACACATTAACAAATTAGAGCCGACATGTATGTAAACTATACATAAATATGTAGACATTTTGTATCTATTGTTGAAATGATGATATCGAATGTCTAATATATGTTGATTATACAGAATTGTATGAATATTAATATTTGGTGTTGAAGAGATCTAAATGCAATGTATAAATCACGGCCGTATAAGAACAGGTCTAGACACTCGCCTGGATATTTGACCCCCTTGTGTTTTGGCTGTAGTTCACCAAGTAACCGAGAATATTGTGTTTTATTGGCGCTGATGTTACGGCGGTTGGACTAAACTCCGCGTACTTCATTTCCGCTAAGATAAACAATTTATCAAAACATATTTTTTATCAATTTATGAAATACTTTCTTCGCTCACAGTTTTAAGAAAAGGCCCCAGCAATCTTTATTTACTTTATAAATTTAACAATGCAAAAAAAGTGGAAGGCGTGTGAGTCCGAACGCCCAGAAAACAGCGCCAAAAAGTACGACATTATCGGTAACTTGACGAACTACAGCCAAACAACAAGGGGGTCAAGCAAAATACATTGTTACATAGGCGAGTGTCCAGACCTGTTCTTCTACGACTGTGGTATAAATGTACACATTTCTTATCTGTTGGTAAAATGTTGACCCAAAGATTCTAGCATATGTAGATAATACATTCACGCATACATCTTAACAAATTAGTGCTGAAGAGTATGTAAACCATACATAATTATGTAGACATATTGTATCTGTTGGTTAATTGATGATATTGAATTTTGTGAAAGATTTGTCTTGTTTACATCTCACCTTTTTACCATTTTTTTGCAATTATTTATGTAAAATAATGTTAATAAGGTAAGCTGATATAATACATCCATGTTCCGTGTCCATAAATGCATTGGCATGTGTAGAAACTGTTAAGTAGTCTAAAAAATATATTATGTATTTTTGTTTTAGTTACCCCATTCGAACAAAAACTATCATTTCGTGCCCAACAAAATTTTAGAATCGTTGATATGTGCATCTACATGTGAAAGATTGAAAAACTCAATTTTATGGTTGAAAAAAATGTGTTCCAGTTCAAAATTACATTCCCATTTTTTCTTCGATATAATACTCGCAATTCCGGTAACAACTTTACATTTTAAGCTAAATCAAATACAAAAACAAATCAAATATTTCACCTAATTACTACTAGCGCTCGGCGACAAGAAGGGAGTCACATTTTATTCCTCAGTGTCAAGACCTCTACCTTCATAGATCGTGCACAGAACTAAAATGTCCGCATATGTTTACTTTAATGTTTTTAAAATTTATATATTTGAATTGTGAGCCAGTTACTCGCTACTTGCACATTTTCGTCGATTGTTTTCATTTTGTATTCACGATTTATTCTCGTTCCTAAATTATTAAACGATTGACAGAGGTATTTATATGCTTTACATGCCACATAGACATACACAATGCATCGTAAGCTTTGTTTTTCTGTTATTATCGGCACATAAACGTAATTATCCCTAACCAACACACTGCCACGCCCCTTTGTTTTGACGAACGAAAACAAGGCCAACACAAGTTCAATTGGGCTTCAGCCAGAAAGCGCTTCCACCCCTCTATGTTTACGACATGGCCTTTTCTAATGCCGTGGTTTACTATATATCTCGTTGCATGTTTCACTACTGTTAGTTGCTTTTTGGTCCGACATTTTCCACTCGTTAAATAATATTAACTTTTAGGCTTAAAATAATTATCTCCACTTACACACTTAGGGCGGGATTCATAGTCCCAACTTAAGCAAGAACTTCGTCAAGACGGTCTTGTTTCTTAAGAAAGCATTTTCCCAACTCCAGTTGCATAGTCGTTGTCCAGAGGATAGCTTCATGAAGTCGACGAACTTGGATATGTGCTACTTCCGGCTTGACGAAGTAATTGCTTAAGTGGCCGAAGACACACGAACATACACGACTACATGCGAGTTGGAAATAACTTTCGTGCTTTCTGCTTTGTTTCATTGGAAGTTCCATTACACGTTTGTCGCTTTCTATTTTTGATTAATTTTTAAGATGTCTGGAACATGTTCGCGGTATTACACGCCTCTGGAGATAAAAGTATAGATAATGAGCAAAGAGTAATCGATTTAAACATACATTTTTTTTAGTAATGGTTGTAGCATCGAAATGAATACCAGTTATACTGTTTTTTTTTTGCAGTACATAGTAAATTCTGAATTCATTTTTAGCTTTATGTTTGAAATGGTATAACTATTTTGATATTATGGTACTTTAGGTTAGCGACTTAACGGACTATTATTGCTGAATGCAAAGACTAATATCTTTCTAACCTCGTGTTTCATTGCCAATTTGGTTATCGGTAGAATATTTCAAAGTATTTTACAAATAAACAAATTGGTAGCTTGTTTTTACTGACTAGGAATTTGTGTCGTCATACGAGAGCGACTTTAACAGGACGTTGCTTAAGTTACGACTATGAATCCCACTTAATTACATCAACATAAAATCGCAAACTCTTTTGCTACAATTTGTTTTCATAACTATACTCAACTGAAGTTGCATCGCCTATTCAAATAGCCACGGAATAACACTCCACCAATAGCAAAAACTACCTATATTTACTTTGTTTGACATCTTAAGTCGTCTCGCGAGTGAACTTGGCCAAGACAGTCTTGTTTGCAGACTTAAGAAGAACCTTGACGTCTATGCAACACGACCTTCTTAAGCAGTGACTATGCAACAGAAATATCTGCTCTCAAGCCACTAGAAAATAAGATTGTCTTCGTCGAGGTCATGTGCTTAAGAAAGGTCGTAAGAAACGTTTATGACATTGAATAGGCATTTGTGACGTCATACGAGAACGACTTGGCCAAGAAGTTGCTTAAGTTACGACTATGAATCCCACCCTTAGCAGCATTTCAGTTAGATGCGATACGATAATTAATAAGTCAGAAATGTTGATTGTAGATGTTATTATAATTGAAAATGGTACATTTCAGTTTCCAAGTTTGTTGAGGTTAGGATGTTAATTGAATTTATAGTCGTGCATATAGTGTATTTGGTGTAACCTCGCGAACGAGTTTAAGACTTATGGGAGCCGATGGTAAACTTGAGGATAGCTCTCCGTGCCACGTGTTCGAGTAGGCTAAGAGGCGTGGCTAAGGGCCGGGGGCGCGGTTCATCACAGTGACGTGTCTAGAGGAAGTCGCTGTGGTGGGGGTGCGAGCCATCTGCCTTGTCCTTCCCCTCTCTCATTGTGCGCCTATCTCCCCGAGAGGAAGGGTCTTGCTGTAAGAGGAGTCCTTCGCGGTGTCAAATTTCCACCTTTGACGCGTGGTAACATCGTAGCGATAAGAGCCAGTGTCCCACGCTTGACGAGAAGCATATCGCCTCTATTCGCAGCGCCAAACTGGCGTGCAATGTTTCCGTTGTAGTCTTTTTACTATGGGACTTTAAGCGGTGGCCCCAATATTTTATTTTTGAATAGTTTGAAGTAAAGACTAACGCATGCCTCTCGTTTCGCACTTTACGAATTCAGGTAATATTTTCGGAGTTACCACAGTCTAAAAACCCCGTTTTTAGCCATTTTGAGAGGCCCGAATATCATGTTTCTAACAAGCGTGCTGCATTTGTGAAAAAATAGAAGCATGGTTTCAAGTGTGTGTTATTTTCGTAGGCAAACATAATACTAATAAGTTAAGCGGTTTCGCGTAAAAATGTATGCGCGTGACACGCTGCAACGTCGTCCATGCGCCAGTCGAAGACTCCTCTTAAGCCCGGTACACACTAGCCATAATACAGTATAAGAATTCCGTATCAAATTCATTACAAGTAGCACTGCGACTGTGTGTACCGCAACTACGCTGGTTCTAATTTCACAGATAGAGCCCGTCCAATTTTTCATCGCAGTGTATGCTCACACGCATGTGCAATACACAGTTTCAGCCACCGCACCTGCGAAGTACACAAGTAGGGTTGCCAATAGCATTTGAATAGAAATAAAATTTTGGTTTCCTACTGAACAAAAGACCATCGAAGTTTACAAAACGTAAATAATACGAGATTGTTTCACTTATTTGGCAATTACACATACGTCTTGTATTGTGAAATATTTTTCGGGAATTTTACAATTACACTTAATGGAATACTGCAACCAACATCACGAATATATGTTTATTCTTTATTTACTGAAACATGTTAGTAAACAAAGATAGTGTGTACACAACACAGAAGTTTTGCTACATAATTCTGGTATGAAATTGCAATCGAAATTTATAAACAGAATTAAGTAAGTAATTAAGAAGAGAATTAAGGATAGTGTGTATTGGGCTTTAGGCTTTTTGCCTGGCGGCGCGTGGCATGCATTTACTACAACTACCGGTACCGTTGTTTACTTACAAAAAGAGTTATTTCTTGAATATTTTATTTCGTTAAAAGAATGCCATGACAATACTAAAAACAATGCATTTTCAATGGGGCATTTGTTCTAAAATAAAAAATAATAATAATAACATTTTAGATTACATGCACTATGATCTAATGTTATAGTGAAATCTGCGAATAATCTTTCTATTTATAAAAATTGTTGCGTAAATCAAAATGTTCCTATAAATATCAGTGTCTTTAGAAAAATAAAACACAATACGTCAAACATGGACAAATTTTGTGTTGTATTTATGTAACTTATTTTGAATAACGTATTTTCAGTCAAAGGAGATAGTCCATTGTAATTTTTTAAAAATATTTTCCAATTATTTTTTACATCGATTGATTTTTCATTCGGGTTCTATGTTTAGAATTTTATAGAATTTTTTAAGTTTTTTAAAAATATTTTTTTTACAATTTAATGAGTTGTTATAAATTGGCAATATCGATTGATTTTTCATACGCTTGCTAAGTTTACAATTTTATAAAACTTTTCCAGATTTTTTCGTATTTTTATTTTTTACGAAATATATTTGTTTACGATTTTATGTTTTTTACAAAAAAAATTTGAATTGGTGATACCGATTGATTTTTCTTATGCCTACTAGTCTACATTTAGAGTTTTGTAGATTTTTCCGATTTTTATGAGGTTTTTAAATTGATTTTTACGAATTCTTATTTTTTTTTGTAAAATGTTAAATATTGGAAATATCGATCGATTTTTTTCATACGGCTGCTCGATTTCCAGTCTCTATCAGCTGCTCTGACGAAATGCGTCATTTAGTCGCTTTGAGAAGACAAAAAGATGAGTCTAGAATTATCGACCGACTTGTACTGAGTTTTGATGGAAAGTTTTTTTCTAGTGCAGCACTTATTAAATATACTATTTCTCGCAGCATACTGGCTATCCAAACAAAAAGCTACACAAATATTATTTTTGTTTTGTGCTGAGTTCCACATTTTGTGTCCATATGTTTTCGATAACGCTCTTTTAATTTTTTTTTTTTTTTTTTGCGAAAGGATACGTGATATGGTGTGGTCAGTAAATAATTTATTTCAGTTGCATGAAAATGTTTAATAAAATTGGTGATGAATGTATTTGTTACGTTTGACGTTTCAATTTCGCGGTCTTCACTACCTGATATATTGCTTATATATTTCTCAGATACTTATTACGTAATAGTTCCAATGCACGCCATTTCCCTTTGAGAGCGATGGGTTAAGGATTTATACCCAAAATAATATTTTGTGTGACTGATTACGGTTCGTTACAATTTCCTGAATTGAAGATTATGTCTTGTTGGCTGCGAGGTCATTAGAGACGGCGTCTCTCTATTTGAAACAATGGCAGGAGCTGGGAGAGGAGTTGGCCATGGCCCTATGTTAAGGTACAATCATAGCATTGCCTGAAGCTTTTTCGGGATACCAATTAAAATGGCAATCAAATTGGCCGGAGCCGAGTTTTGAACCTGGGTCTAACGTGTTACCGTTGCGCCACCTCGCTTAATCTATACTGTATCGAGGTGGATATTTACTCAGGTATAAACACTTGTAGATGAGAAATACCTATATGTGTGAAATTATGAGTGTTTTCGAGAATGACAATATTAATTTTTCAAAGTTCTTTGGATATTAAAACACCGAGGTGAACAAAGACGTCTTTGGTAATATATACAGTGTATAGTTACACAGAATTACTCTAATCTCACTTAACATAGTTTAACATGGCTCTCTCTACCCAGCTTCAGTCAGATCTATATAAAGTAGGCAGCTATCGAATCGCGGCATAGGAAGGCAGTATTTCACTCGGCATATCTGTCTGAAGTCCTAAGACCCTGTCTTCATATATTGTCGTAAGCTTGTGTGCACTACGCTGCTGTTCGTTAAATTGATTTACATTTATAAAGTTCAATCAGGGAGGGCCGGTCCTTGACATTTTTCAAGTGTAAAAGAACAACATTTTGGCGTCCTGTCCCTTGCTAAATATAAAAAATGAAGGTTTTAGAAACAAAAATATAGCTTTTGGAATATTTTTGTTCACATGAACGATGAAGGCGTTATAGCGTTTTCAACTATCGTATTCTTACATTCACTACTTTTTTTTTAAAATAAATAATGATACCTGTTAAAATATTTTACAGACTTGAATTAAAATACAAAAGGGGCCGCGGCGGTCGAGTGGTAAGACACCTCACTTCCCACGTAGGCGATCCGGGTTCGACGTGTTTTTTGGGTGGTTTCCGTTTCATCCACTTCTCTCATTCCGTCGCTGCTCCACACTCGTATCACCCTCACCTCAAACATTTCTCGGTCCGGAAGGGCGACAGAGATGTCTCGCTAGTCGACAAGCCAGTTTAACCTTTACCCCGGCCTACTCTTACACACATTGTTGCTCTGCCCGAAGACGAGAACATGTAGTAGATTTTAATTTAATTTGTATGCACATAAATATCAAAATACAATTGTATTTATTTAAAACGGTGGGACGTAAAATGCGCATAGAGACGATGCTATGTTTAATGCAAGTGTTGGAGTCAACTAACCACCTTCCCGTTTCCGTGGGTCAAACGCAAATTAGAATAATCTAAGGTACAAATAACTCTTAATGGACAAACTATTATGAAACTCAGTACTCTTGGTGACCTGGTCAACGGGTATAATATTTAATCTTTAGTTTTCAACATATTAACTCTTAAGTTTATGTAATGATTAGCAGACCCCCGCGGCTTTGCTCGCGAGTATTATTCGTAACTGATAATGATTACTTTAATTGAAAAACCTCTTTGTACACAAGATTGATACTTCAATCATCACCAAGCGACTAGTTTAACTAAATCTACAGCAGGATAAATAGCTATAGCCATAGAAAAAGGCTATAGCTGTCCAAGCGAAAAACAGTCTAAAGTTTGTCCCTGCCACTAACAGCGATTTCGCCTGGGCCTTATTTAAAGCTCTGCAAACTTGACGTTGTGGGGTAACTATTTATACCTAAAGGTAAGTGGTTAATGAAAAACGTATGTTTACCCTGCACACAATAATTGGTGACGGTGCCCTCAGTTACATGTTTTCAAAATATTAATTTGAAGTTTAATGACATTTAGAAAGCTTTGGTGGGAAAAGGTTTCGCGAAAACGTATTTAGTGCCCCAACCTTGAGATTAGTGAGATGATATAGCCTATGTGAGCTGATATTGTCGAGGGACCTGAGTGGAAAATGAACTGCATAATTCATTTTACCCCTTTTAAACGGCTAAATGAAAATTGCACTGATTCGATCTGCCTTGTAGTTTTTGTGTGTCAGGATTGAACGTTCACATGCA
>PNEQ01035753.1:0-12840 GCA_003012365.1 Medauroidea extradentata | reverse complement strand
TTCAGCCCCCGTGCATTTAATGAGTAGATATTGTAGCTAAAATTTATAGGAGTAGTTTAATGTAGTTGTAAACATTGCACGGCCCTATGTAAATAAAAGCACGTGGCATTATTTGTGTTAACATCGGCGGAAAGATATGAACAGGCAGGAAATAGAAATTAATCAGGGCTTTTTTGAGTGTTCACTTTATTCCGAATCAGTGAATCACCTATACAGATATGTTTGATTAGTTAACTGTTCAATGAATTTATGCAGCATGTTTCATTATGAAATCAGTAGTTGTTGAACTATACTCAAGCAGCTTTTCAATATATATTTATAAATATTTGCTCACAATTTATGTTATGCATGTTTATATTGCAGTCTTGTGGTAACATTTTTTGTTAGCAGTGAAAAAAAAACTATTCTAGCCTACGTATTATACAACTCAGACTTTACTATACAAAAATAATTTTTTTTTTTTTTTTAATTTTGTTTATTGCGTGTACCAAGTTGAGAAAGTAGTAATAATGCTAAATTATTTGGCTACAGTATTAAGATTTCTTCTTCACACCCAAATTAAGTGTGGAATTCTACTCAAAACATAATTCACACTGTAGGTTTTGTGAAACAATTTTACATGAATTTGTGCCAGATATAAATATTTAAAAAGGAAACAAACTACAGGCAAGCGAGTTTATGTATTACAGAGGAAACACTTTTTTACACTTCTCCAGGGACCTGGAAATATTCTTGTAAAATGCAGGAAAGTGAAAAATGGAGAGGGGGTTAGTGAAGAAAGGGGCTCTGCTGTAAATACATGCCTCATGCCTGCTACAAAGACAAAATTTTAACCGTTAATAATTAGATGAACAAGTGTACAGTAGCATATAATTATGAGTGATACACATTTAATTTGAATTAGAAAATAAAACAATAACATGCTGTTCATTTAATTTTAATTTTTAGAGACAACAGGAATTAATTTATTTAGTAATCAACTTGTCTCCTTTTCTGCTCATACATATGTAAATGTAATAAAAAAATTTGGCAAGTTGAGGTCTATCTGCATTCAATAGAATCAAGTAACTGTCATAATTAAACTGTCCTGCTAAGAATGTCACATGCTGTATTTGTACAACTCAGCATGATGCAACAGTTCGGAAAATATGTATGCATGCCTCACTGACAGCAAACTGTAAAGGAAATAGTTTGAACTTGTGCAGCTCACCTTGGCCGGTAGCAAAATCAGCAAAGTTCCATATCATCTCACCAATGAAGAAGTGTTCTCCCCTCAACTTGTCAAAGGCTTTAAAGTTGTGTTTTATCAGCTCTACCTGGTAGTCTTCTGTCCACACAAATGATGGCAACTGTTGAAAAAAACAACTGTTTTTTATGGCCAAATAAATTATGTGCAATCATGTATAAAATGCAGGAATCTTTTTCCCATGGGTAGAACCTGCTTGGCATTTTCAATGATAACACTTATTTCCTTTCAGGTCTTAGAGCCTGTTTCACAATGTTTGTTTAAAAGTCTTTGTTGTCCAAGCACAAGATTAATTTAAACATCAATTAAGTGGTGGTTAATAATGATACAACAATATTGCTAAAAACTGTGACTTTTCTATTAAAATGTAATTCTATATAAGTTTTCCATTTTGTGTTACACAATCATTGATTCATCATAGCTGTTATTTTAATGTTTTAACTCAGTGATAATTTATAGTGGTTAAGTTAGCCATTTGTTAGCTTGAGAAAAACACAAAAATTTGCTAACCAACACTTAAATTTTAATTGTAATAATCAACAAAATAATTGTAAAATGGGTCATAAATTCCTTTTCATGAGAGAGTAATATTTATCATCATAATTTTGTTTTTATTGTAGTTACTAAGGCAACCTCCAAACAATGATGCATAATATTCAAATCAAAATGACTTTACTTGCACATTTTAGTTTCAAGTCGAATTGAATAGTCCCCTGTCTTCTATAAACTCTATTGTTGCCCCATGTTAATTATTCTTCCTGATGTATTGTCTTTTCTGCTCTGTCTCACCTGTTTCTATTTTAATCCCGCATATACCCTCTTTCAACCATGCTCTCCTCTCTTCTGTTACTACTCGTTTGGCTTCTCTACTCTTTTTCTTATACAGGATCTGTTAATCCATACTAATGTTTTAAACCACTCTCTCAAAGCATTTTTTCCTCTTGCACCACTCTTCGTACTCTACTGTTCCATCACGTGTATCCTTCAATTTCCTCTGGTCTCCAGTTCTTCTGCATACCTTTTTTTATGCCCTTTTGTAAATCTTCCCCATTCCTTCTCCACTCCCTGTGAATCATCTTTTGGTAATTATACATACCGGTATTCTCAAATTGTACTATTTTCTCATATTCTTTTAGCTAACCGATTTTTATTGTTTATTCGTATATTTTTCTTTCTTTTCTTACATTTGCAACTACTTAAAGGTTTATGGTCACTATCCATTGTCTTGCATAATATCAACGTAGCATTCACAGCATTTATCCTTATGATTGTCTCACCTCTTTTTGAACCAGCTGTTTCTTACTTTCAGAGTTTTCTTGTACATAGCTCTAATAATTTCTTTCCCTCATTATTTCTTTCTCCCCAGCCCTCGTTTCCCTACATTCTGCCCTTTCCAACTTGAGCATTGAAATCTCCCATTACTATCCGCTTCTATTTTCCTAAACACTTTTCCAAATGTTTCTCATACTCTTCTTTTTCAGTGATATAATATCCTACCTCTTGTGTATAAGTATACTTGCAATAATTTCAGTGCTTTTCTTTTAGAATAAAAAAAAACCCTGTGTCAGGTGATCACTTATACCTTCCAGCTCCACCCTCTACCCTTCTTTTATTAAGAAGCCAACTCCATTTCTTCTTCCTTCATCATTACCCGTCCAAAAGTGTCTGTTTTGCTTCCTCAGTTCCAATTGCCCGGTACTTCTCCACATTGTTTCATAAATCCCACAAACATCTATATTCCTTCTCGACATCATAGCCACCAATACCTCCTTTCTTGTGGTCATTGTTCCAATATTCAGGGTCCTTAATGTAGTCTTTTCAATTTTAATTCGTCTGGTGTTTATCTTTATTATCTTGATTGGTTGTGGAAATTTTGATTACCAGCTTACTAGACGTGTCGTAACCTACACTTACGTGCTAGAGCTATCACCTACAGACCCACAGGTAAGTCTTGCTGACAAAATGAAAGGGACAGAGCTGAATCATAATCTCGAATCTAAAGCCATTACAGCCATTTGTTTCTCTTCTCGACACAACTAACTGTTGAGTAATCAACCATTTTTATGAGTGTGTAGAAAACCAGGACACACACACAAATTGCAAGATAGCCAACCGGTTGTTTTTTGTTAAAATTTGAAGGACCCATAGGACAAATTTTCTGAAAGGAAATTAGTTTCCATTCGCAAGCATTAAATTAACTGGTGTTTTGTTATCACTTTCATAATCTCATCTCACTTGCAGTGACTAACCTGCTACAATTTGGCTATTAAGCTTGCTAATGAGAAACAGTCTCTTCTACTTGTTGCAATCTGGTTAGCCACAGTAACTGTTCTCCATATTAGACTTGCCCCTTAAGGGCATTCAGGTGGCAAAATCATAATTTAATTTGTTTTGAAGTTAACTCTGCCAGTTTTCCCATAATGGCATTTCAGAGTCAGTATTTGCATGGTTTTACGTCGTACACTTCCCGGATACCTACATCTCATGGTCTACAGCTTGAAGCATATAAAAACCGACTACAAAACAGTTTTGTATTTTTAATAATATCTGTTAAAAGTAGCAAATAAATCCAAATATCAGACATTTGTTTAATATACAACAAATTTTTGTAATAGATTTTTATATACAGCAAGCTTATAGCCTGTGATTAGTAGTTTCACCGTAAATTTTTTCGTTTCATTATGTTTATTGGTTTTCAGGGAGGAAGGAGGAAGTAAAATGTGGTAAATTTTTACTTTAAAATGCCACTATGGGAAAACTGACCAAATAACAAATTTATTTGTAAGAGGAAAATGTACTCCTAAGTAACATCTACAAAACTAACACTATTTCATACAAATATAAAATTATGATTTTACCACACCTGAACACCCTTAAGGCTTAGTTTAAGTTATATTGGATTGTTAGACTTGTGGCTTTTATGAAATTCTGAGAAGAAAAATGTGAAATTTGCAGCAATACACCAAGTTTTATTTACCTTGTTCTACAGTACAAGTATGGCAGTTTATCATTTAATGTGCATTTAAGGGCTGATTGTACCCTAAATACTGTACATGTTAAAATTTTAACTGTCATGCTTTTACTGTAGAGCAAGTTAAGTAGAATTTGTTGTGTAGTTGAAAATGCCATAATTTTTTTCTCAGAATTTCATAAAAGTAAAAAATTAAATAAACCAATATGGCACCTGAAACCAAGCCTTATTGTGGATCAGGACAGACTGTAACATACTCATTATTCCTCTTACATCTGTCGGTACAAAGGGTTACAAAACAGCTTTTTATATCTTAAAGAAACACGTGCGCACACGCACACAAAATTTTGCACGTTATAAATAAGTATATGAGCTATACAAACACAATACAGTAGTTACACAAAACATTTTCGAAATGAATAAAACCATCAGCAAAAAAAATTATTTGAACTTTTGTTAAATGCTATTGAAAAGATAATTACTGTGTGACGCACACTTAAATTGGTACAAAATAAATATTCTGGTAGAATTAAAAACTTTCAAAATTATAATTCTGTTACCTTAAACTGTACATTGTCACCTTAGTTGTAAAACCACATAACTCCATTTTGCATCCATTCAGAGAGGAGAGAAAAACTATTCAATTTTCCTCGCATTGAGAAAAAGTATATAGTTTTGTATAGTATTACTATAAATGAAATTCTTAAAACTTAATTATATTTCTTGGGAAATCCCTTATTAAGAGAGAATAAGAGGGCTCAAATGTCCAATCTTCAAAAATGGAATTACGAGGTGTTACAATTTTGGTAACAAAAATATTGTTAATGCAAATTTCCTCACTCAATTTTGAGATGAAAAACTAAGATTACATAGTCAGTAGTTTTTTCTTTGAAAATTCAGAGATGATTAATTGACCAGGTTACTTACAGTATGCATGCCAGAAATGGCATCTGCACCATACTCGCTAATAAATATTGACTTGTTGAAACGGCTGTGCCATGCGGAAAGGTCTGAGACAAGCTGACGTGGTATCAGTTCCACATGGCCGGTGTCAGAGTACCATGCATTGTAGCGGTTCACACCAATTATATCAACAAACGGAGCCTGTCAACAAATTATAAAATGAGTTTATTCACAATTTAAAGAGATGGAAAAAGTAACAGTTATGTATACTATAACTTCAGTAATAATTTGACTTGTAGAATTTATCAGCATTTTAAAATTTATAAATTTAGCACAAAATAACAGATAATTATTTCATACTGAAAATTAACCACCATCATATTTATATATTACGGAAATTAATATTTGTAAATCTATTTTGTAGCATTAATTTTTATGTTGTTACTTTTAAAAAATTTTGCATCTAAATTATTAGCTTACAAGTTACAGCACTATTTACATTAATTAGTTCTTTTTACATGTTTTTGTTACTAATGTGAATTAAACCATATGATGGCTTCCAAGACATGCTGAATTTGTATATGTGAGGAACAAAATTTATGGAGATGCAAGTCACGAAACTGGCTTGCAGTACTTTACAAGTACCATATTCTTTTTCACATGAGACTTAAAGAGGAGACCACATAATTTTATTTCTATTTACATTAATTAGTTCCTTTTACATGTTTTTGTTACTAATGAGAATTAAACCATATGATGTCTTCCAAGACATACTGAATTTGTATATGTGAGGAACAAAATTTATGGAGATGCAAGTCACGAAACTGGCTTGCAGTACTTTACTAGTACCATATTCTTTTTCACATGAGACTTAAAGAGGAGACCTCATAATTTTATTTGTGGGAAGTAAGATACAAATACCCAAAGCACTGTTTATATATATTTTTTATTTACATTTTTGTTTACAAGTTTGGTTGGTGTTTTCCCAGTCTGAAAAAGCCATGTTCAACCATTTTGAGGGGCCAGAAAAAGATGTTTCTAATAAGTAAGCTTAATATTAAAATTAATCCTAAAATATTTTGAAATTTTTTTATATATGTACAAATGTGATGCACATTAAGTACTTCTGTAAAAAAAATATTCACAACTTGCTGCAAGACATTTCCAACGCAAGTAGGGAGGTCCCTTCTGAGCAGGTTGGGAAAAAAAAAAAAAAAAAAAAAAAAAATATATATATATATATATATATATATATATATATATATATATATATAAGTTAACAGTCAATTTTTATTCTGTTGGGAATTTAAACTATGCTGAAATGTAAAGAAAAATACTATTACAAAGTGTTCAAAGCAGTGAGTACTGATGAACTAATACATTTGTTTTTAAATTTTGTGAGCTTAAAACATTTTTTACTTTTGATTACATAAGTAGTGTTGCCTTCCTTTTATTTTCTTGATGAGAAATATTTTGGAAAGTGACTATTTAATTATGTAGACAAATTTAAAACATTTTAATGAGATGATTCATTAAAGTAACAAAATAAATTGTAAACAGACATATTGTGAAGCTCATAGTAATTATCTTGTAGCTAGAAAACATTCTTATAGTAGTCTATTTATGTGTACACATTAGCAGCTAGAGTATACAGCAAAAACTGTTAATGCAAACCTTAAGGGACCTCTAAATTTGTGATATGGAAAAGGAAAAGGGGCCCCTTGTCATATGAATCCAAAACTATCTTTTTAACCCCTGACCAAAAAGAAGAAGTTTTATAAGTTTGGTGGTTATGTCTGTGGTTTCATAGCTCCCAAATGGATGGACCAATTTCAATACAAATTTTTAAAATTGTAGGCTGCTTTTAAGATGGTTTGTAGCTGTATTTGATTAAAATCTGTCCACATGTTTAAGATTTATGAGCGCTTGTCAAATTTGGTGTGAGAATTCCATAGACATAGAATGAAATATTAAATATTTTACTTCTCTGTGGTGTAGCTGAAACTTTAAATTCAAACAGATATTTTAGTGCAAAAAGAGCATTATTAATTGGACGGTGTTATGCATCAATACACTATTGAGCCAATTGCATGTTTGGTAAACAACACTTTTCTGCTTTAAAACTGCGTTATAAAAAGTATTTTATTCCTGTATACTGTGGTTATGATTACTGGATTTATATGACTAATATACTTTTAGTAAGACTGTTTCAAATCCGAAAAACTTACAGCAGGTTTTTCTGATAACTTGAAATTGGCGTGTATTCTATTGACGCATAATACCAACCAATTGTTACCAAACACTGTACGATGACAAAATAGAAAAGTCATTAGAAAAATGTGAAATATGTCATAACGAGTTTGATGCTTATAACACAAATGTACTTTCCTGTCTACAGAAATTTACCAAAATATGATTTGATTGTTTTTTTATTTTAAGTAAACTTTGCTTTGCTTGCAACACAAATCGGAAAGTGACGAAAGACAGCCATAAAGGTCTATGTGTGTTTGTTCATTTGCATAGCTACCAAGGCTGTGCATATGGAATTTGTGATATTCCTCATTTATAACAGCACTGTAAAGTTTTGTGTCCGTGAAAGGAATTCCATCAGAGGCATCCATCTATACTGGTATGAATCAGCTGGGGTCACATAACCATCTGGAAGAACCTCCTTGTTTCAGGAAGACAACAGGCAATAAATTATAAATGAAACAGCGTAACAAGGCATCAACTGGTACTTCAAGCCCTCATTTTGGTGGTCTTTGGGAGGTGGCTATCAAGAGTACGAAACACCCCCTGAAGCAATATGTGGGGGTTCTCAGATACTTACTTTCGAAAAACTGGCAACCCTATTATAGGCTGTTCACTATAATCTGAGCACTCAGCTGAACTTGTAATTATTTAAAAATATGTTTGATTGGGTCAATAGATGATAACTTTTGAGCGTGTTGAAACATTTACACTGGTCTTTACTTCCATGGAAGTTTTCATATTAAAAATGGTAAAGATGACTGCAAAACGACTGAAAATAAACTTTATACAGTGCTCACTTTATCGTGAATGGCTTATAGCAAGTATCTGCTGTATTCAACTCACGTATGCTTTCTGCACTTTCCACTGACCTGCAAAAGTATCTATTATGTCCCAACACCTGCCTATTTCCTTGCGGGTGAACCCTTGGTAGCATTGCCTGACCCCGACCTAGCCCAATTATTAATGAACAGACATGACAGATAGCAACTATGTAGTCGCCCATTTCCCAGAACATATCTGGAAGAGATAGAATTTGGAGTATCCACACATACCCCAAAAAAAGAACAAGTGGATTAATCCTACCTCCAATACTCAGATTAGACAGCTGGTCTTTTTGAAGGATTCCAACCTGCCACCCCAGAAATAAAAGACAACTCTGGTCACTGCAATTAATCTCATTAAAGATGGTGTGGTTCCTGTTGTTTCTGTCAAAACACCTCATGACTGGTGTGTGGAATAATTGCAAGACTTTAAGTACGTAAGTATGACTTAGCTGATTATAACGTATTGTGGGTCTTTCTTTTGAAAACAATTTACTTTTTGTGGGCAGAATGTTTGGTTTATTTAATATACATTACGTTTTGATTTTGTCCTGAACTTCTACCTACTGGAGGTGTGTCATAGTATTTGCATGTAACCAAGAACACTGCTACTAAACTCTGCCATATTGAAACAGTTGACCATCATCAAAATTGTGACACTACTGAAGTTGCTAATTGAGTGTCATGTGCTTACAAGCTGTGTTATCAACCGTATATTTGACAAAGCATTTATGAATTGGAAGAGAAGAAGAAGAAAACACACTAAATCACAATTAGTGTGTTCAAGCATTACCCTGAACAAAGCTTACATTTATAACTTTAGCCATCCCCTTCTCTCTAATAGGTGTGTATATATATATATATATATATATATATATATATATATATATATATATATATATATATATATATATATATATATATATATATATATATATATATATATATATATATATATATATATATATATATATATATATATATATATATATATATATATTTTTTTTTTTTTTTTTTTTCAGCTAATATAAATAGTACTATGTCATCGCAATAATTTGATGTTTCCTGTTTCATTACTTCATCAAAAAAGTAACTTAAATCTGTGGACCATAGTATTGTATCTTTATTTGTTTCACCACTGCTAAATATTATCCAGCTAATTCAATCAAGACACAACTTGCTGCAGAAATATAAAAGAGACCTTGTACCCTTACTATTCGATACTACATTATAAACATATTTTTGTTTGTAGATTACCTGGACAAGTATTCTGCCTTCCGACTTTGGCACGACATGTTATTATATACAACTGTTCTTCGTCAGATACAATTTACATGATTGGAAATAAAAATTTAATGCTACCCTACGGTTGACACAGTCAAGTAAGGCTGAGCATGATTTTACAGGTAGTTCAGGGTCTGCTGGCATACAATGGCAACCAATTGTGGGGCATATTTCTACTACGTATAAATAACTTAAAACACTACTATCTTTGCTCTCCTGTATACTGAGGAACACACTGTTGGAGGAAAAAATTATTCATTCATATACAACAAGCCTTTTTCTTTATGACTCGTATTAAACATTCTGCGTAGTTTGGTTTTCCTACAGGAAAACATGTACTATACACCAAGGGATACTCACCGCTTGATCATTGTCATATTGCTGGTTGGTTACAAAAGTTATTGGTCGAGAGGCATCCAACGATCTTGTATAGTTTGCCACTTCCCTGTAAAAAAATGTAATTTTGTATCACACAAAACAAACAAATCATGTATCTGCTGTGAACCTAAAAACCATTCTGAAGGGACTGAAAAAGAAGCACTACCTCCTCATGTGCATAGATGCAACTAAATCTCTCTAAAAATGGAGAAAAAGTACAATTTATTACCTTTCAAGTTGTAAAATTAATGTGACAATAACAATTACAAATTTGGCTCTGTGCAGGTGTACCATATTACTGAAGTTAATAGTAATTACATTCTGATCATAAATACACAATTTTTTTTATGGACAGTGGCACTCCCTCACTACTTTATGTTAACTTGTGTTTTCATGTATGTTGTGTGAGGGAAGACTTGAAGCCACCATTGCAGTATACAGACGGATGAACTGTGGAGACTAGCCATAATGGTCCTTCACCAGCAAAAAGGTATGGTTTGTAATTTTGGGCATGTGGGAAAAAGAAATAGACTTTTAAGGACTGGGACACTCCTTTCATAACCTCTTCCCACAGTAACCCCATGAGAGTAGAAACTGATTTTAATGCATATTTCAACTCAAAACATTGCATGCAGTAATAAAGAGTGTATATTAAGCGTGTCTACTGAGACACTGATGTAGTCCTACATAAAGCCAATCAAGACAGTTCTTCCTGACACTCTCTTAGTAGAGTAACGAGTCAGCACTCTCGAAGGCATTGGGCTGAGTGACCTGATGAGTCACAACACCTTCCCCTTCCATGCTCGCTACCTACAGCCCCTCCTGCTCCCCCATCCCCTGCTCGCTACCTCCAGTCCCGGCAGCGAGGCCGGGGATTGCGTTCCACCTCCCCCCCCCACCCCTCCATGAGGTGTAGGATACTGCTTGCTTTGGTTATGATGTTTACGAGGGACTTAAATGTAAGTGATGACTTGAAAGTCATTAGCAGAATGGAAGGAAGACTTGAACTAACATGCTGCTCCACAATACATACAGTAAAAGACAGTTTCCTTCCTTAACCAGGTAAATATGACACACACAAACAGTAGTCGTCAAGAACTATCCTCATCTTCTGGTAAAAAATACTGAAAACTTTGATGTGGCACAATGTACCTTATACATATTATTTACAGAGGAAAAAATTAGAAAAATCTTGTTTGGTATTAGGTGAGAATTCACACAAAAGTGTTGGATTGTTGATTTAACAGACTGGTTGTTGCAGGGTTGATAAAATTAGTCCAAATTGTAATTATGTTAACTAATATTTATGGTGAAAAAAGGCAGAAACTATGGTATTAAACTACTGACTATATTTGAAGGAATTAAAAAAGACATCAACACTAGTAATCAGAAGTTGGTACTAGTACGTACGTATATCAGACAAAATCAGGCACTATGCTTCTTCTTGTTCACACTTATGTGCAAAATAATATGTCATAATTTTTGTCTGCTTTTCTGTTCATACAGTTTTTTTGTTATAAAAAAATTCTGGATTTTACCACACATAGGTACTTCTACACATTGGTATTTTAAAAGTGACACAAACAATCATTGTTTAGTATTATCTGCACCCCTTTTCTTTTACAGTTTAGTGCATCATTATAAGGCAAAATTGACAATGGGGATATTACCTATTTTTAAATTATATATTTATTTAAAAGTATGTTTAATTTAATGAATAATTGTAAGATACTTATTTTATTTGCATTCATGTAACTTGAGAAAAATGTATGCAAAGAGTGTTTATTTTAGCGCAGTAAAAAATATTGCCACAATGTTGATGTCCTGTGATATCATTTGACTTGTCATTGCATGTTTGTTTACTCCAACTCTACAGAAACTTAAGTTTAGTTTGTGAAATTATTTTTAATTAAATTTTTTGTGTGGCAAGAACCGGTACAGCTGGGACTTCAAATAGTTGTGTATATAACAGCATTTTTGTGCAGTGTGACAATACAAGATGGACTGCGTGGTTTCTAAAACCAAAACCTGAAACAGTCTACTACTAGCGACAAAAGTATGGTTTATGTATGCAATGGTTATTTCAATGTATTGTGTACAGTATGACATGGTAAGCATGAAATAAATAAGTTCTTTTATATTGAAAAGTTATGACCAAATGTCGACATTGGTGTTTTTGTTGTTCCATTGTGTGGCCGCCCCGCCTATACAAATGGCTTAGCACCTGTGATTGGCCAATAATTAAAGAGGTGGGAAAGGTTTTGCAATAGATGTGCAGCACTGCTGCGGCAGTTCTCACATCAAATCACAAGAAACGTAACAATAATTGGGAAGGAAAATTGATTTTTAATAAACAAATTAATGTGTTATATTTTTTTCTCAACTCACATAATCAGAACGCTCGATCACAAGTCTGTAAAGGTGCCCGCACACGGCGGAGCGCCGCGACTTTTTCCCTCTGGTTCAGTTACATGCAAATAAATGGATCCCCGCACACTGGGGCGAAGAGCGGCGGAGCGCAGCGAGCGCGGCCGCGCAGACAGTCTTCGGAGCAAGCAGCCGGCAAAACTACCCCGCCGCTCGTCGCTGCACGCAAGTGTGCGGGGGTAAGCACAGCGACGCGCAGATACCAGACACCTTCGGCAATTCTCATTCCCTGGATTCGGGTGTTATCGGCCGATACTAACAATGACAAGCTGACGCATCGCCGTCATACTTAATAATCTCTAGTAGCTTGCCTCCCAGTAGGCGGAGATAGGCGCAGTTTAACGTATTTTATCTCTCGCCCGTCAGGGCTGTTAGCTCAGCTAGATACCCGTGTTGCCGCTAAGAACGTATCCCTGGGTGATAATCTTTGTGTGAAGTGATAAGACTATCATTGTGTAAAGATAAAAGAGTTATAAATGTTGCGGGCGCAGCATAAAAAAAACACGGCCACTTGGACTCAGTAATAAACTCGGCCTAATAAATAACGGCCACGGAGT
>PNEQ01035752.1:0-31898 GCA_003012365.1 Medauroidea extradentata | reverse complement strand
CGCCTGTATGTTTACAATATGGCGGGCGGGCATCAACAAGTACAATCACAAAAACGGTAAATACAACTTTTACAATATTCTCAATATTACGTTTATGGACAACACGGCTCACAATATGTATTTAGAGGTCCCCTTGGGCGTAAATACAATAGGCCTAACTCTCAAAATAAGCAAATTACGGGGCCGAGCGTAAAATATTCACTAAGCACCTACAAGGGTGCGATAAGTTGTATTTCTAGAGTCTCTGCTGCTGTTTATTTGTTTGCATAATTAATGCTAAACAGTGTTACTCACCCTTCAGAACCAAGAGCTGGTCAGCCTATCAGTTAGGTGTACGGCAGGGTTGAGGCATTTATTGATGTCAAAAGCCCCAGTGTGTTGCCCGGCCACCCTACTTTAAGATATTGCCTGTGAATTATTAAAGTCCTAGTGTTTTTACAATTTTTGTAAGTCAATAATAAATGTTTCAATATGAGGTTTCCATGGTTGTTGTCGTAAGCCTAATAATTTTATAAGTAAGTCATTTAGTTAAATAATGTAAAGATTATAATTTTGCTGAACATGGAATCACATAGAAAACCCACTCTAAATGTAAAACCGCTATTGGGCCTGGCTAAACAGTACAGTAACAGAAAACAGCGTCTGGATGCAATTCCTAGTGATAAGTTTTCTCATTGGAGTATTTTAATGTTAAATAATGTGTTCTCAAGTTTTGAAAGAGTTAAAATTGTTCTAAGTTCTCAATGTTCTGATGACACGTAAATTTAAAGTAAATATGTCTTGTGTGGACTTTTTTAAAACGGCATGAAATTTCTAGCAACTTTAAACTCTTGGACATTTTATGAGAAATTGATCCTTTAAAAGTTATTGCAGTTGTCAAGTTTTGGTATTTATTTTGAAAATATGTAGATAAGTTCAGCCAGCCCGGCCATGGTGCTGCGGGGGCGATACCGATAGGGGTTTACAGAGGATACTGCAAGGTGTTCGGCCGGCAATGTCTGATGCCGAGATTTTATTTACTATAATTTTTATTGTAAGAATTATTTACTATATTAAAATACGTCTTTAAAGTCAGAATAATTTTGCCGATTTTTCGGTGATTTTAGTTTGGTTAATTTGTATCCAGACCAGTTATTTAATCTTGCTAGAAGGTTATAAAACAATCTAACCGGAAGGTAGGCCGCCATGGTATCTTGGTACACCATTGGGGTCGCCGTTGCTGGTCACTTTGTTCTTGACTGCCGAAGAAGCCGGTCGTGTGCCGCGTTGTGCGAGGTTCGCACGTGGTAAGCCAAGGGGCGTAAACGGTAGCCATGGGGCCGCGATGGAAGGTGGTGAAAAGACTTGCTAGAACATTTAATTATTAACTAGTTTTGCTGCTATTTGAAGTGAATTTACAGCCGTATCAACCGCGTGGCCGGCCCACTATCGGTTCATGATTTGAGTTTGGCACGTGCTATTTTTATTTCAGTCGGTTTTCCTTTTTAGTTCAGTTCTCTTTCATTTTAATTTATGTTGTACAAGAAGTCTATACGTGCCGATGTAAGCGCGGTTGCGTGATTTTGTAACAAACAAAGTAATAAATATGGGCTGTTGATCTAACCACGTGTCTGAATGCCGTTATGCATGCGTCCATCCTTCGATACCATGAACCCTGAGGTAAGAGTAACTAACCGCTGAGACCGGAGCATATATGAGGACTGATCAAGTTACTATTTTTCTTTGTGGAACATTGTAAGCAAATAAATGGGGCTAGTATCGTCATATCAGCCAGGTGCAGTGTGTGCAAGCCCAGCGAGTGCCACCACTATTGCTAGGCTGTTCTCAACTGTAGTCGCGCCCCCGTCATGTTTGAGTAATAATTTAAGTGTCCTGCATTTTGTTGTAGAGAATCATATTGTGTATTGTTATGTTTATTGATGACGGGCAAGCGCAAGTCAATATATATTAGATTTGTTGGTCCAGTAAATAAATATTGATTTTAACGATCAATCCAGAGGGGACTCTGCTGTTTCTGGCATCGAAGGCGCTGTGCGCGTTCCATCGGTTGAAAACTTCCTACTTGTTCTTGTGACTTGGATCATGCTGGTTGTGTGTAGTTGTGAAGTGTTTAAAATGCTGATAGGCGGAAGACCCGCGTGCGCTAATGAACTGACTGACTTGGGCTGGATCAATCGAGATATGTAAAGCAGTTGAACTTAAATTTTTGACTTCAATTTCTTAATCTATAAGGAAGGCTTGGCCGGGGAGTTAATTTTGTAATGAATTTTGATATAATTTCAAACATAGGGAACATGTTGTGCGCCCACGTGGCAATCGTTTGTGCAGAGATGTAACTAGCCTGTCCGAAGATTTTTTTAGCAAAACCGCTCATGATCATGGAAGTTGACTGTATTTCTTTCTACTTCTTCATTTAAGGGCAACCACATTCAAACACCCCCTCCCCTAATATTGATGTATATGGCACTATTAAGAGAAAAGAGGTACTGCACTGGCGTAAACTAGTCAGCTGAGGCAAATACGTAATTTCTACGTCAAATTTTGTTCCATTTTGGTACCAAACCAACACGGAACCACTAAATTAGCATTGTTTATATGTGGTAATTTTACAGTTATTTCATCAATTCTTGTTTTTTCATCGTTGATTAAGTTTTATTTATGTTGTAAAAAAATCTTGTCCTTTAGAAAGGCTTAAAATTATTTATAAAAGTTCTTATTTTTCGTCGCACTAAAGGAGTACGAACCATGTTGCTCTTCAATAAATGTGAACTTGAAAATGTCTTATACATACTATAAAGTTGTTAGCTTAAATTACTTATTATGCTGTAAATACAATTGTAAAATATTAATGTAATGTATAAGTTCTTTATTTTTATGTACATTATATCAATAATATATTCAATACTATTTTATGTCTTAATCGTACAACCTTGTAATACTACAAGTAGGTATAAGTAAGAGCTTTGACAGTCTCAGTATTTAGAACAGTTGCATTGGTTGCATCTGTTGTCAAAATAGTACAACTTTATCCTGAATACAGAGTACATGGTGGGCATGTTATAGGCCTGCAGGTTTTCTCTGGTTGCTCCCATTTCCCTCACCTTTTCGTTGTGCAACTTCTTCGTACTTCTCTCACTTCATACTCACCAGTGCTCCAAATCTCTCAAAATCAATGACAAAAATTGTTCTGTCACACTCTCTATGTGCAAAATTTTACGTTATAGGCTGAATTTTTTTTAAATTGGCGGTTGACTCCGATTTCTATTGTAACGTTCGGGAAACCAACCCGACAATTATAAATGCACAAATATATAATACTCCCGGGGAGTCATATCAGGACGAGGGTAGGGAGGGACATCTAACACAAACAACAAAATAACTGGAGTCAGAATGTCATATAACATTGTATTAATAACAAATATACAATATTACAGAGGGCACTTCAAAAGATACATATGAAAAGACTTTCGGCGAAGGAAGGGACCTACCTGAAGGCGTAAAGACCATAGCAAGTTGCAGTTTCTTACCTAAGCTCAGGAAAGGGTGTGTCGCGGTCGAGGCGTCATCGCTCACTAGCCTGGCGCACGTCCGGCCAGACCACGCCGACTTGTGATCGCACGGGGAGGGGGGGACTGTGCTCGCGCAGGCGCGGAAGGGAGGGGAACCGAAGGGTGGAGAAGGGAAGGGGAGGCGCTGACGTCACCAGTCACCAACACTGCGGCGGGAGCGAGTGGAGGCCCACAGCCTCAAGCACCGACATGTTCAGCCCAACGACCAGTGAATTTAGGGGCCATCACACAATCACTGATAATTTTACATTATGATTTCTTTAAATAAAGTTAGAGTAAATGCCGAGTGGAAAAAATTATCTACAAAGAATGAAAATGCATCAAATTTTCAGGGGGAATCCATTGACCCTATATGAAGTGTTCGTTAGGGCGTTCAGTTCAGTGTTGAAAGCAGCTAAGTATGGATTGGAGAGAGGTGCATCACACATGCATTAGTATATCTTTAGAAATAAACGTTAGTTGCAACAGCAGAAGTGAGTGGCATGTACTAGTGAGCTATGTTAACAATTTAGTATAGTATATTTCACCCTAACAGTTTCACGTGATTTCTCTTCCTTGAGCATGGATAGTTGAGACTACCTTCACTACCACAAAGCTGTGCAAAGATTGGTATTTTCTTATTTGGCATTTACGCTAAATTGGATTAATTTATTTAATTGTAGAAAACTGGCTTTCAATCAATTTGTTTTTACTATGCAATACCTTTTTAAGTGAAGTGGTGTGTGGTTTTAATGCTATAAAGGATATCCAGAAATGACTGTAAAAAAATACGCCATGCGAATTCTGTGCTAATTTGGAGACCAAAATGTTAGTATCAAAATGTTGTTTAATGACTTTTTACGTGCAAAATGTAGCAACACAGCACAAAGTTAGTCCCCTCTTGTGCTACACATGTCTTATTTCACTGTTCTAACCATCATGTTATGGGTGTGGATTGAAATCTGAAACAGTCTAAACATGATTCTTTGTTTACTCTATGTAACATACATAAAAAAATACTTAAGGCCGGTTTCACCATGCAAGATTAAAGAATATTATCGAGCTTAAGTAGTAAAATATCTCGATTTTCTGTCATTTAAATTTCATCACACACTTAATCGCGATTTTCTTGGGTTATCGAGATTAAATAGTTTATCCGCCATTTTCGGCCGCTTAAATCACATTATCGAGATTAACTCATAACATATGTTGTTTGTAAACACACAATTGGTGGTCTGACAATTCGCAATTCAAGATGTGTATTAAAACATGGGCTCAAAATTTGTAGAATCCGTGAAAGGTGTATTATTTTGAAGAACATAAAGATATTGACTTCAGATTACGTTTTCGTGTCAAATTAATTTGCCCACAGATGTTTTGAATGGATTGACGATCGTCTAGGGGGTCAATATGCAAGTTGATATGTATATGATTTTATTTATTTTATTATTGTATTCATGTAATTCTTAACACATGGAATATTTTTTCATTGTCAAATATTTCGACGTCCTTTCTGAAAGTGCATGTGCAGGTGGATTGTTTTGACACACGAAAATGCAATCTGAAGTCAGTAATTTGTTCTTAAAAATAATTATTCCTTCCACGAATAAAAAAAAATATATGATGTATTTTGAGTTGATGGTTGTAGGATAATTTTAGTAAAGGGCTGTTACATCAACGAATTCCATAAGATATAATATACACACTCTCACACATTTCAATTGCAAATTAACCTAAATAACTTCTACGACACTGCCGATTTTTGCTGCCTACCTATTTTAAACACTAAAATATTCTGTTACGGTATAATTTCGATTTTATTTACTACAAAAGATTTGGCTTTTATTACAGATTAAAAAAAAAAATTACTTGTATTTCACATTGACGATCACAATACGATAACATACAAAAAACAAAACATCAGTGATGACCTCTTCTGGCCTTGGTCCGTACAGCCACAACAGCATAAAACATACGTATTTGGGAATCTCCGACAGCTATTCGGGAGTTTTCGTACGTTTAAGGCAACTCGACAGACACCCATGTTCAGAAAATCGCGATAATATTATCTCGATTTTCTTGGAGGAAGATAATTCCTGGTGAAATGGAAGCTACTTTATTGAGATTAAAATGGAAGATTAACTTGTAATCTCGATAATGTAATCGCGATTTTCTACAAAGTTAATCTAGCATGGTGAAACCAGCCCTTAGAGGTGAAGTGCAAGAATGGAGTTTCTCCTTGCTGCGTTACTACATAGAGCACAGAAAATGTTTTCTCACGACATTGTACCACTTATATTTTCGTCTACAATCCAGCCCGGGATTCGCATAGTGTATTTAATGTACAGTTGTTTCTGTACATCCTTTATTTGTGTACATACTATATTTGGGGTTGCTTATGTTCTCACTCTTCTTTACTGTGTCTTGTGTGAGATAGTATAGCGTACATTTTGTGGTATCTATATTACTTCTGTGAGACATTTTGATTGTATTTCAGAT
Source organism: Medauroidea extradentata (assembly GCA_003012365.1). NCBI lineage: Eukaryota > Metazoa > Arthropoda > Insecta > Phasmatodea > Phasmatidae > Medauroidea > Medauroidea extradentata. Next base: position 25,851 of record PNEQ01035752.1, on the reverse strand, counting down.
GTGTAATGTTGCCTCGTTTTGAGTCATCACAAGTGTGGAGTCAGTTGTTGGCCATCAATATGCCTGCCAGTGAGCGAGTCAACATGTTTATGGCTGTTCCTACGATGTATGTAAAACTGATTGAGGAGTATGACAAGATATTTGCAAAGAATGCACGTATGCAGGAATACATCAAGTCAGTTTGCTCCCAGAAAATAAGGTATTACTGTAGTTACTGAAAGTGATCACAGTTTTTTGTATCATAAGAATTAACTTTACTGTATTATATTATTGTATTGGGTGGACTTTTCATCTTCCAGCATATTGATTCAGGTTAAATTACAAGTGAGGTCATTTCTGGATTTTGTATGATGGGACTTTGGCAGGCATTACTGCTTATCAGTTTTTTTTTATGTTCTCCAGTTTATCCCTTCCTTCCATTTTGCTACTGTTCCATCCTGATTTCACAGCCTCATGAGCATTTACAACCTTGTTAGCATTCACCAATTTCTCTCACTTGTCCACCTACTCAATTTTTATGTTTAAGGACACAAATTGTACTTCACAATTTTACTTTCAACTGAAAACCTTAAATTTTGTTTTACTGTATTTTTATTGTCATACAGTATACTTTACTTGTGATTTGTCAACACTTAGGTTTTATCTCTCCAATATATGTTAGTACCTTATGCCTTTTTGTTACACTAAGTCCTTGGTTTATGTCAGGGTTAGGTTCTTGGAAGCAGTGCCTCAAATTGATACAACTTAAATTGAGTCAGCTAGTCACCTACAGCCAAACATTAGTCAGTCTGTAGGCAGCGCACTTGCCACCGCACCAAAAGAGTTTGTAACAGATAAACAGTGAAATGACAATGTGTGAAACAAGCCCAACTACTTAATAATTTTTTTGCATAATTACATATTTTAACCAGCAGCCTAGGTACACTAAACAATTGCAATATGTAAAAGATACTATACAGTAAACTCCAGATTATCTGTGCACCGTTAAGCTGGCTTTCGCACAAAAAAAAACTTTTTTGGGACATAAGAATGTCAACTCTAGTGCTCAAAAAGGGATTAATGAGATCGCATAAGAGTTAACAAGATTGCGTAAGAGTGGATTAACGACATTATGGATCAGCAACTGCAGTACGTGTTTAGATTGAAATACGGGTACTCAAACATTAGCAACGTTAATCCAAAACAGTGTAATGTAAATCAAAGGAAGAGGCCGCTAGGCTATCAGTATGTACAAAAGACAGAAACACAAGTACTCACGTTTTAGTACTTGACAGATACACACACAATTAAGATGACACAATCGCGGAAGCGCGTATCGCGACATGTCTATTCGCCCGAGGAAGCTGCTCTAAGCAGTGAAACGTCGCGATACATGCTTCCACGATTATGTGTCGTCCTAATTGTGTGTGTATCTGTCAAGTACTAAAACGTGAGTACTTGTGCTTCTGTCTTTTGTATGTAAAGCAGTATGACGTTAATTGAGGATTTACTGTATTGATACTCAATTTTTCAGAGTAGCGTATAAATTGTTTTGGTCATTTTATAAAATTGTGGAGTGTTAATGTGTGGACACATAATTACAGTAATTGAATCAGTTTTATGTTACACTCTTTTCATCACTAACTTTGCAGTGGGATAATTCATGTGAAATTTAGGACACACATTGAAACGTTACAATCGTTGAATATACCTGGGTCAATCCACGTCAGTTTGTGCAGTAAGTTATGAAAACGTCACCCATTGATACAGATTTATATGAAATTTAATATTTGTGTAGGCTTCACCAATGACCAAAGTAAAAAGAAATATAAATTTTTTATTTTGTGTCCCTTACAGTTTTTTTAACAGGCATTCAAAGTTGTTAGGTGGTATGTGCTTCATTTTGTCAAACATGAAACTCTGTTTAAGGATTGTAGAACATATTTAAAAAATTATATTTTAACAAATAATTTTCTTAACAGTATGATTTTTTATTTATTTATTTATTTATTTATTTATTTATTTATTTATTTTTTGTAATTTAAACAAAATATGAACTTTAAAGAAAATTGAAAGTACAGTGAACTCTCGATAACTCAGACTAAAAGGGGGAAGAAGCTGTCCGAGTTACGATTTGTCCGCGTTATCAAGGGGCGTCCGGGGAGGTGGGGTAATCAGTAATTAATAACAGAAACGCAAAGAAATTAGTACGCTATTATTTCTACAAGCAAATGAGGCTGCAGTAAATACTGTTATGAACGTAACTAGGCTATCGTATAAAGTTACGGGAGGGCCGCCATGCAGTGGGAAAATTAACGTAACGCGGAGGACTATAAAATAATGTCAAACAATGTGGGCAGTCAGATCTTTATGTATTTTATTATGCTGCTACTTCTGGCTGATCCTTTTTTTTTTATCTCTGTGCTAGAAGCTGGCACCAAGGCACCCTTCTGTATCACATAAGAGTTCTCGTCTGGCTGGCAACAGCCAATGTGCCTGCACCTGTGAGAGAGATATAAGAAATGATCATTGGAGATAAGCAAAAAATGGGGTGCAGCTATTATAAAGGGTTTTCAAAAAATTACCTTCTAAATTTTTTTAGTGTAGAATATAACAAATGTACATTTTTTTCTATATTTACTCGTTCATAACATGACCATTTCTTCTAAAATAAAGAAAACAATATTGTCAGTGTATAGTAAACATGAAAAAATTAAGACTACAAAATCTTGTTAATCCATTCATGTGCGTCACTCAATGAAAATCGTTTAAAATTATCCCACATAAGACGTTTATATTTTACGGTTCATTACATGTACACTATTATTTCCCGTGAAGTAGTTTATAAACAAATCCGATTCACGCTTAAAACGTTACAACTCTCCAGACGCCTTTACGTTATCAACAGAGCATCATCAACCAGCGAGCGTGACTCATCGTGTCCAGCTTGGGCATGGATGTTGTGTTGTTCTTTCACCACCCACATCGGCTCTTGAAAACATTGTTGTTAAAGGGGCGTAAAATCCTCTCACCAATTTTTCTACATCGCAATGCGAAGCAATGATTTTTTAATTTTTTCTTTAATGTCCGGAACAATTTGTTTTGCAGCCCTGAATTCATTGCACATAACAGATCAAAATAAATTTCTGTTTATGTATCATTGTAACCCGTAGTTACCGTCATTTCTCAAGCACCACGCTGAAATGTTTGTTTACGACACACGTGTGTGCCTGGCTCCCAGGGCGAAGAAGGAGAAAAGATAAAGAAGTGAGAGGTAGGCTTGCTGCGTTGCATCTTTACTCGCGCGTCACGCGCCTCGTTAGCAACATTTTACCACACGGAACTTGCCAGATATTTACTGTGGGATTATTAAAGGCTAAATAGCGATGGACGATTACGTTATAAAGTTTAATACTGTTCTAAAATATAATGTGATGATTGAATTTAAATTCAGCAGGAAAAATTTTTTATGTCTCTTAACCAAGAAATAATTAATTAAAAATTATTAAAAAATTTTTAAAAATTCTGTCCGAATATCCGAAGTCCGGGACATCGAGGTCCGAGTTATCGAGGGTTCACTGTATATGTTTGTTCTCATTGCTTCAAAAAATTACTTAATATGAAAAGAGTGTGTGTTTTAATGGGAAAATTGTGAAATTGGAAATGCTAATACAGCATTTAACAGATGGCAGTTAAAAAAATTAATCATTCTGAGATTCTAGGGTGTACATTAATTCTTTAAGAAAAATGTTTGACTTTTAAAATAATTGTATGCAAAGTGTATATTAAATTATAAAAAAAAGTAATTTTACTTACATAATGTTTTATACTGATTTTTTTGAAAATGGTTATAATTATCATACAATATATGTTAATAGTAGGGGTGTATGAAGTAGTGATTTTTTGCTTCGAAGCGAAGTATATTTTTCGCACTTTTCTGACAGGATTTTATATGAAAAAACTTGGGTGCGTGAATTATGCCAGGAATTGCCAAAATACTTGCATGTTTACACTGATTTGCATCCGAAACCTAACGGTCAAAACTGTTGGCTGGCTGTTTGCACCATAATTGTTGTGAGTTAAGATACTTACAGGTACTAAATGAGGAAATAATTAGTAAACTTTAATTAATCTTTGTATTAATTTATACCTGAATTCACATCGTAAAGCAAGGCTGATATAACAAAGTAATACATGGCGCCATGACAGCAATATTGTAAACACAGTAGGCCGCACAGCGCCACTGTTTCCAAGTTCCAACATGGGTGCTTACTGCTTAGTAGAAATTAAAATAAATATTTATTCACGTCACGTACAAACAACACGTTAACACATGCCGTAAAAAGTACCGGCAGTAAACATCAACATGTTAAAAATAAAAGGAAATAATGTAATGTGTGTAAATTTTTAAGACATTTTATCCGTTTTAACTGGTATGTTAAGGTTAACTCACAAGTTAGGTCTTAGCATGCAGAACTTAAAGAATCGAATAAGAGATTCTGGAAATTTGATTATGAAAGCTGCATACAGCTCGTGCAGGTTTACGTGTTTTCTGAAGTAGTTTTTGAAGGTATCTTGTTGTAGAAGTTTATAGCTAAATTATATTATTACTTTATTACTCAGTGAAAAATTGAGATGTGTGTATAGGAAGCAATATACGTGCTTCTAATTTTTTACTTATTGAACAATTTTCTAACCAGTTCTGGTAAAATAATAGCGAAGCTATGAACATGTTCTATCAGCTAATTATTTTACTCAGTAAACTATTGGTAATAAAATAATTTTTGACTATATGAGGCTCACATTAACTATTTCGTTGTTTTGCTTGATGACAAAACTGTAAAAATGTTCACTAATATTAGTGCTGCGGTAATTTATTGCATGAACTTGACTACTTTCATGTCAACGATCGTGTATTATAACTTTGATCACTTTATATTCAGAGTTGCAGACTAAAGGATTAGCTGAAAAATGTGTTCCCCGTAATTCTAACAGTTTTAATTTGTATTTGCACTCTTAGTGGCATTGCTGTGTTTACACATACAAGAATCTGTGCTGCAAATTTGTTTTTATTTTTTTGGTTATGAATACCAAAATTATAAACTCACCTGAATATTTTATTTACAAACCTTTATACATGCCAGTTAAAATGGATAAACTGTGTTAAAACGTCAGGCCTGGGCAGTAACAGCATTTTCAGTAACGTGAAATACTTCAGTGATCCTTTGCCTGCTCCATGAGATTGGAATTAAGGTTAAAAGTCTCTAACGTTATCTTGTCGAGTTTGTTTTTTAACATCTCCGTAATTAAGAATTGACAGTCCATCTAGGTCAATTTCCTTGTATTTAATGTAGGTACGTATTTTGAAACACTTTGATTGTCATGTTCCGCCAAGGAAAAATACCTGTACAGGTACTTTTCAAAATTTATTTCTTAAGCTGTCACATGCAGATTATAATTTTTTTTCCCATACTTTTGCTTGCTGTGGCAAGGTATAAAGTACCATGTAATTTAATGAGGATATTCCTAGTTCATCAAAAGTGGTACTGATGGTCTTCAAAGCTAATTATTTACTTAATGATGCATCCAAATTACCTGTACTAATTAGCTACATTAGATTTCTCTGGTGATCTGTCTTCTGTTATAGAAATAACAAGAAGTGTTCAATTTGATCAATATTTCCCTTGAAAAATCTTCATTTATACAGTGTAGTTATTTGGTAACTACAGTGGAATCTCGTTAATACAAACCCTGTTAATACAAAGTTCTCATTACTACAAAGTAATTTTCTTTCCCCTTGGAATAAGATGAGAAATTAAATATTAACTTAAATGTTCAATAAAAAGTTCTCTTATACATAAAACAGTGTGAGAACTTGTTCATTGTTTACAGAAAGTTATTATGGTAGTTTAAAAGTGTATATTTTGGAACTAAATATCCTGAAAATATATAAACATAATTTTTTGAGTTTTCGCAAACACCTGTTAATACAAACCTCATTATTACAAACTGCAAAAATTTAGGTCCCTTCAGGTTTGTATTAATGAGGTTCCACTGTATTTTCTTATGTTATGTAACTGGAGGACTACTAGGTAACGAAAGTCCCAAAAAAAAATTACAATTTCTGAAAAAGTTTACAAAAGTCCCAAAAAAATTACAATATCTGAAAAAGGTCACGAAAGTCCCAAAATAGTTACTAATTTGAAGTATATTTTGATTTAAGTCACAAATACTATTTCCAGGTGTTTTATTATTGCCGAGTCATTTGTCAGACTTGCATGTTTATACTACTAGTATCTCTAGTGTGCTGTGCTTGTAAAATACCAAGTAATTAGTTTGTGTATTAGTTATCATAGTCATCTTTATAAAGACAACTTAAATTTAGGTATATATTGAGTACATATTAAAAAATATGCAAGAATGATGGCGTGGATTGAATGCCACAGTATTCGGCAGTTTGCAGAAACTTAATGGAAATTGTCGGCCGTTTTGTGCTTGTTATAGTTATTAATTAATTATGTTCGAACTGTTTTTCAAAACAAGTTCACTAAAAGTCACTAAATTTAATTTTTACAATCCAGTAGACACCCTGTGTAACCCTTAAGTTATTTGCCTGAGATATCTGAGGTTGTACGTCAGTATAATAATTATAAAAATTTAATATAAAAAATTTTCAAAAAAGTTTCTGAAATGACTATTTTTAGTGCCGAAAACACATACTTATTGTTTAATGTGTTTACAAACCTTGAATATATTTCGCAATCTTTGTAAAACAACCTGACACTGAAGGGGTTTTAAGTAAATCATAATATTTGGTTTGATACATTTCATATTTTTCCATATAATAAATCCCATGGTGCTCACAGATACTCTCTAACCAGTAACATCTTACTCTAGTTCTACAGGTGAACAGTTTTTTGTCTGTACCACTTACAGTTCCAATGCTGTTCAACAACTTCAGATTGATATACTGTAACTTGTTTTATGGCACAGTCCGAGCTTCTTTGCCTACACTACACGACTCTTTTCTTAAAGATGGCTGAAGTTTCATAACTGTGTTCCAACAATCAGTACTTTCAAACATGGATTGTAATGTATCATCACGTGATGCAATTAAAAAACAAACACGTTGTAGCATTGTAGGATTGAGCTATTGTTATTTATTTATGACTGTAGTTGTGGGTATTATTTTTCTAAATTGTTTTGTAGAAGTATTTAAATTAAGGTTGTTAGTTTTGAAGTGTGTTTTGGCTTTTTAAGGGGTTGTGTATGTTTTTTATTTTGTACAATACTTCTATAGGCTCCAGAGAATGTTCTTTAAGGTTATAGGATGGTTAGTCTGAATTTTGAGTCACAGTTTATCATTTCCTTAGTCAAGAGCATTGATTTTAGTTTGGTAATGATGGCTAATGCCAGGTTATGCGATGCCTGATTGGACAAAGAAGGTTACATGATTCTGCTGGCCTTGCTGGGTACCTTCAGTCCTTGACTTGTTATTTTTAGTTTTAGTTTTGTGCCAAGGCTTGGGAGAGTCGGGTTGTGGTCTGAGCTGGCAAAACTTTTAGATGAAGTGCTCAGTATCGCTTATAGTCGGAGTCTTCTAGTATAAACTTTTTCCTTTTTCTGACTTGTTTATTCGTCTTGAATTCAGTTCTTCTAAATTGTTTTCACCAGTGTATGACGTCCGTCATAAGGTCAAGCCACAAAGTTTCTTTGTGATGTTTTATTTTAATTTTACCAATGCAATGCAAATGGGACGTAAGTTTTATATGAATAAAAAAAAAAAATTTCTGTGATGTAACCTTGTTTCATCAATAAAACCAATGGTTCAAGAACTCTGCCGTCCTCCATTGCTGTGAAATACCATAGAGTATAATAACTGTGCTTAAACTGTTTATCATATCACCCACAGTGTTGGATTATCAATGTTTCGCTATGAGATATTTAGTTGAGCAACGGAATGTTTTAAGGATTTGTTTTGAGGAGGGGCAGAAAGAGTCGGAATCATAGAGGACAACTTGACTAACATCGTGTAGTGTTCTGTCCGAAGATGAACGTTACGAAGTAAAGTATCAAACCAATTGAACTGGTACCATAAGCTGATGTTTCGCCTTGTAACATTGTATCATTCAGAAAAAGATACAACCAGAACATTTCAGAAATGTGTCAAAAGTTTTTAGACTCTGTCAGATATTTTGCTTTGTTTGACAAGCAAAAAAAATTGTATTTTTAAATTAATTTATTCGGTGAAATATAATTTTTTAAAAAAATTTCTACACTCATTAACAGAGTATTTGACAAAATGGAAATTACACAGCTTTGACCTAGAGAAGAGAATAAACTGTATGGAACGTAGAAGATAAAATTTAAACTGCTTTTCACTTTTGTGAAGGCTATACATTAAATTTAATTGAAATCTATTTCAATGTGTGGCATGGACTGGGTGATTTGACATGGAATGCCTCTCCTTAGTGCAGGCTATTGTATTAAAGATAATTTCAAAATACAACTAAGTTTGAATACCTAGGCCTACATCAGTTTTTCTAAACAGTTGACAATCTTTATACATAAAAATGAACACTGACTAACTGCAGCCCAAACCACTGGACCTAGAAACGTGAAATTTTTTGGGGGTTCCCCTCAGGTCACAGGCGAGCACTAAAATGGGATTTTTCGAAATTCGACCTCTAAGGGGGTGAAAAAGGGTGAAATGTATTTCCGTTAGTGTTCGAACCTTACTGTCTATCATTGTGATTTTTACTTTAAAAGGACACTAATAGAAATGCATATTGGCCATTTTAAGGTTTTTTCGAAATTCAACATTTAAGGGGGTTGTGCCCCGTTCCAAGGCACAAATAAACCAGACCACTGTCTATCAGACCTACATCTGAAATCCTGGTCTAATCGGGCTTATCCCGGGGTGTGCATAGGCACAACAATTCCAAGGGGAAACACAAAAGTCACGGACAAACACACACATTAAATGCAAGCGGGGATGACAACATCTACTAGAAACAAACGTAATCGTGGCATGTTTTCGACATGTGTATTTAACCAAATGTCCACTGATGGCATACAAATTATACAAATCACGATAGAAACACTAGTAAAACGGGCTCAAAGCCCTTAACAAACATATGAGAGCTCGTAAGCCTTAACCAAAAACACTTGAAGGAGTACACTACGGATTAAATTAATAAATCAATGCCTCGACTCTATTTCTCGCCCATCACATCAACGTCCACTCGGCCAATTAGAAAGATAGGAAGGTGAAGAAGTAAGCAAAAACTAAACACACACGGAAATATTAAACACAAAACCAACAAAGGGTAGACACGCGAATTACCACGGAAGAACGACCCTAAATTAAACACTTACCAAAACAAAACGATCGGGCGGGCGTTGAGGTGATGGCGAGAGAGGCACAACCTACTCCTTGAAGCGCTGGGGAAAGAGTGACGAGCACAGGTCGGCGAGGCGCTAAGGCAGGAGCGGGGAAGAAGGGAGGGAAGGCCGGCCACAGGTGGGGACACGAAGACGTCCGAAGACACCCGAGCTCCGACGAAGCGGCGAGGCATGCGCACAACACAGTTCAGACGTCACAGTACAACACCGTTAGCTGACGTCACAGCCTTGGCGGAGAATTCTGACAATTCAAGGGCACACAATAGCAGAAACTGGAGAATAGTCTATAATGCTTCAAAGTCGGTGCTGTCCCAGCACAGGGTGAAAAGACCTTTAATGTGTTTCCGATTAACTATCGATATCTATTGAATCTTTCGGTATAAAGAGTTGGTATTCACTTCAAAATATTGCTTACGTAAGAACCCAAAAAGTAGTTTTAGGATTTTTTGAAATTCAATGCCCAAGCAGTAAAATGGGAAAAATGTGTTTTTTATGAATTGTCTATATCTTTGAAACACAATTGTCACCAAAACTTTCTAATGGCATTAAATTTCAAGTGAATATTTTGAAAACATGTAATTGAGGGTGCCGTCACCAATGGTTGTGCGCAGGATAAACAGACTTTTTCATTTGTTTAACCACTTATCTTTAGGTATCTGTAGTTACCCCACTACGTAAAATTTGCAGAGCTTTAAATAAGGCCCAGGCGAAGTCACTGTTAGTGGCAGGGACAAACTTTAGACTGCTTTATCGCGTAGACAGCTATAGCTACTTATCCTGCTGCAGATTTACTTCAACTAGCCGCTTGGACATTCTAACACTTGATGATTGAAGTATCAATCTTGTGTGCAAAGAGGATTTTCAGTTAAAGTAAATATTATCAGTTACGAATAATACTCGCGAGCGAAGCTGCGGGTAACTGCTAGTCACTTTATTAAAAAAAAACACTTAAAATTGGATTATTTTAATTTTATGATTTAAACATTCCCTATAGAAGTGTTAAATCACATTTAGGCCGTGTCCCAACTCGCTGATAGAGTACTCTCTCGTCCACTCTTGACGTCACAGAGGGTACTTTCTACTGTCCCAACTCAAAGGGAGAGTGTGCAATAGGAGAGTGAACGAGAGTGACCGATGATGTTCCCTCGCAGCTCACTCTCGCACCCTCTGTGGCAGCCATATTGCTTTAAGGTTAAACCATTTTATTTGTGTTCGTTAAGAATTATTTTTACACATTGTTCGTTGTTTTATTCCGCCGTTCTTGTATTTAATAAATATATTATAGTAGATAATAACAATAACCTACATTAAATATATCGTAGTTAAAAAAAATCACGATTTATCATCCCGTTTACTTTCGTGGCCTTCACAGTAAACTATACAGCCACTGCGATTAATTTAAAAAATGAAAATTAAATGAAATAATGTCCTTATTGGTATCAATATAACGTGTAATTTTAACAGTAGTTAAGTCATTCAATGTTTTTTTTATTTATTTTATTATTGAGGCATGTATCTAAATTAATTTGTTCGCAGTGTAGATTATTTATTTATATACTTACAATTACTGCCGATAGAATGCAGTGTGCTGAGTGCATAGTGCGAGAGTAGACGTCCCAATTCGAATAAAGTGAGCCAGAGTGGCCGAGAGGGAGAGTGGGAAGTGAGAGTGTACACACTCTTGAATTGAGACACAGCCTTAATACTGTAACTTAAGTAAAAGTATATTTCTATGAGCAATTTAATTTTGTAGCATTTATGTACAATTTACATTAGTATTTTTGTCTGGCAATCTCATTTTTTAAAAATTATTGTTTGGTTTTTCCTTTGGATTGGAACTTGTAGTGTGTATTACAGGTGATATTCAAATTTCACCACCAATTGGATTTATCTCCACTTTATTGGTAAGCACTACAGTATTAGTTTATTATCTTTCAAATTATAGCAGCAACGTAGATATTTGAGGTAGTAACGAGGTTCCATCATGAAAAGTTTCACAAGTATTTATGATCCATGTGTTGACAGACTGATGGTGAGTGGCTCATCTCCTCTGCCTACCCCTGTTTTTGAGAAATGGGAAATTATTACTGGACACCGCCTTTTAGAACGCTACGGCCTCACAGAAACAGGAATGGTCCTCTCAAATCCTTTAAGAGGAGATAGACAGCCAGGTAGGCTCAGGTACTTGCATGCAATGCACTGAATGTTTCACTTCTTGTATATTGTATCTTTACCATGGTAGACTTATTGATGTACAGCATCTGTAAAGTGTAAAAATTTTGAATTTTTTTTAATTACCTCCCTTTTTCACCTACTATGTCTTACCACAATCACAAATTTTGTTCCTGCATAACAGATAAACGTAACATTCTTCCACACAGAATAAATTTCTGTTCCAGTTCTTTCTCTGTCAAAGGCTTCTGCCTGTGGAACAGTTTAGAACAGCGACATACGCAAGTAGAGTCCATTGCAACTTTCAAAATCTTTATTCATAAACATTTGCTTTATCTAGCTCTCCAGTGATTTACTTGAACACCAAAGCGATCCACGCTTGATTCCCGGCAGTGTCAGTCAATGGATTTTCGCATGTAAGATTCGTGCAGGACGATGTCATTGGTCGGTGTGTTTTCACTTGGATCTCACGTTTTGTCTGCTCCTTCATTCTGGTACTGCTTCATGCACACTTCGTCACCCATAACCAGCACTGACAACCTCATTGTTACGCGTTGACCAAAATCTCTCTCTCTGTCACTCACAGATTAAAACAGAACAGCGTGTAAAAGTTTCGTTAGGTATTTTAGAAATTTGTTTAAAAATGTATATACTGGTGTTTCAGTTTTATGAACGTACATAATTTTTATTTAATAATTTCATTTAAACAATTAAACAATTTTTTGTACTATGTTATTGGAACTGTTTAATTTAATTGAGAGGTTGGCATGCACTACGGATTTTATGGGCTCAGTTTCAGTATCCTGCTTCTGAATGGGTTTATTGCTACTGCCACAGATTATGCTGATGCAGCTTATGAAGTTTGTACCCTTAATAATGGATAGACTAATGACGTAGTCCTACTGACCTGGTGCAAGCCGAAAACTGAAACTATACGCTGGTCTTGTGATTGCCTCATTTGCAGTGCAAAACATTTGTTCTAACAAATTAATAAAAACATTGAATTAAAAAAAATTAACTTATACAGTATATAGTATATATGAACACACTGGCCCTGCTAACCTTACCATATATTGAGTGACAAACAATGTTATTAAAATAGCAGCTGTATTTTTGTTCCATATAAACTGTTTTGTTGTATTATTTAAGTGCTGAATTGTCAGACAATTGCAGGATTTCCCCATAGCATGCATTTTCTTCTGGTTTACATAATCAAAGAGCACTGCTGTATTTGCACTCAGATGCAGAACCATCTCCTGACGCAGTGTAGCAAAAATTGCTCTCGGTGCACACTCTTCGAGTGTAACTCATAACTTAGAGTGCAAAATCTGGATGCTCCTGACGGGAGTGTGGGTAACGGGGAACATGCTGCACCTGGCAGGTGTGCTTCGGGGGAAGTCTAGTGCCGTAATTGGGATACACCACTAAATATGCACTCATTTTTTTTCCCCCTTTTAATTCGCGTTGGCAATGTGTTCAGGTTTAGCATAGGCCTGTGAGTAGTGTATTACGTAAACAGGAATTGAGTGCTTGAATCTCTGGACCTTGTAAAGGCCTGTATGTGCTAGTTGATATAATGTGCTGTGTGTGAGCTCATTATGTTGTTACTGTGTCACATTTGCCCTATTTGTGGTCACTACTGTTCTGTCATACCTGTTACTCCATCTTTGGACCCTATGCCTGATCACTGCAGTTTTGCAACAAACTGGTTCTGTCAGCACCAGTTCTTAACCTCAGGTGAGGATTGGCACTGTTTGAGATCTGGCCGTGAGATGCTGTCAGGTGCTGTGTCTGAGATGCGTGGCTCATGATTTGCTGGAATGGTGGTGAAGTAAATGATTTTAATTTATATTTGCTATAGTTTGTGTAATTAAATATATATTAATAGCTTGTGGCACAGTTGATGGTTCATAATTAGCGTTAGTGGAGATAGCTTTCTTGGCATCAATGTTATGTGGTTTTCTTGCTACAGCTACATCAAAAGATGTTATGTTGCTCTACCACAGATAGCTCAGGAGTAGGATACTACTTACTTGTGGTATTGATGTTTAACAAAATAATGAGCAAGTTTATGTTGCCTTTCTTATTTTATTCATTGCTTCATTATTTATGCCTACGATGTTTCACAAATAATGCAGTTTACAAAAGGCTTCGAACAACTATTCTTGACGAATTAAAAACTAACAACTCCCCTAACCTGCAGCGAACACGCATAGGTCAACCCACTCTGCGGATTAATACAACAGAATCCAAATATATCAGAAACAGTAAAATTACATTTCAAAAGGTAAAACAAAGGGTTTCAAATTATTTAATCTATAGTTTTTACATCAAAATAATAGAGAGTACAGACATATTAATTGGGGATGAAAAATGCACATTAACAGAACTACATTCGTGGCGTAATACCTGAAGCAACCCTGTGAAAGGTTAACCAATGTGCGTCGATGACCTACGTCATGAAGAAATTCCATGAAGCAGCCGATCGACCACAATGTCGGCACCAGAAATCCTACAGACTGGAGAAGATTGCAACTCAAGTTACTCAATTTACCAGGAAAATTTATAAACTACATATTAGAAACAGTTAAAAATTGAAAATTAAGAAAAATACAAGAAAAGATTATATCAACAACAATAATTAGCATTTTACTTTGGTCAATTTTAAACCAAACGAGCCAGGACACTAAACTGAAGACTACTTTACAATTCAGTGTGTATTTTAATTTTAAGTTTTGAAACTGAATTTAAATTACTCATGTACCCAATTACTAGGTTATTGAATCCGGTTGTATCATCCTGATCAACTGATGAAGCAACACTGAAAAAAGTACATAGCGTTTAATTAACGATTTAAACTGAAATAAAAATAATATTTTATACAAATTTAAATAAGGTAGGGGTAGTGCCTGTACAATTCACAGTAGCTACTGTATATGATGGCACAGTGGTTGGCATACAGTCAACTCTCGACTATACGACCCCGAGAATAACGACCCTCTCGAAGTAACGACCCTTTTTCCAGGAACCGTGGAAAATTGAAAAAAAATGGCTTAAAAAAATTTAAAGAAAATAGCGGAAAAAGGCATTGAATTTATTATGGCCGCAAATTGTTGCATTTTTCTCTAAAACTGTACTGCCGCACGGTGTGTTTGTTCTAAAAATATACATTGCTGCCCCTTCCTCCCACACAATGCGATGGCCAGTCGGCCTGCCCGAATGTCCCTTCCCATTCCCCGGCCAGTCAGCGACCCGCCTGCCTCTTTCCTTCCACCAGCCAACCACTCAAATAAGGTCGTTTGCTCACCACTTTATATCATGTGCGCGCTGTAACTTTTTTTGCCACTATTTTCTGGTGCCCTTGGATACGGTAGTCTGTCTTTCTGCCTGTGATGTTATGTTTATGTGTCATGTTTATTTAAGCTTTATTACGTTTTCCGTTTTGTTAACTAAATTCTATTAAATATAATTACCATTCTCATTTAATGATGTATACACGGTAATGTTTAAAAAATAATTATTCTTTTGAAAGTGAAAGCAGGATAGTTCATACTTGACACTACCAACGTCAGGTGCACGTCTCAGATATGCGTGGCACAGCGCAGGGCAGAAGGAAAGGAACACTTGACAACAGCGCGTGTGGTGTGAGTCACTAGTACACACACGCACGTGCAATCGGCTCAACCGTAAATAACAGTTGTGACACTTGTATGTCGGTGAAAAAAAATATGAAACAGTATTGTGTAGGTTTAAAGTTGTTCTGTGAATGTGTTACCCAAGTTTATTAACAATGATCAACATCTTGGTTTTTTAACTGTTTACTGTTGGCGAACAAATTGAAACTGAGTATCAAATCCCTCTCCATGCACATTGGGGAAGTGTTTAAATAACTCGTGCAGAGAGTAGAATCATTATACAAGCAGATTATTTTCTCACGACTGACCGAGTTAGAGAAGAGAAAGAACTGCAAAACAAAGGGAATAGTGTTATCAGCCAGTCCCATCTACTGAGCGAGCATCAGGAGCTGTTACTAGGTAGTGGTCAAAAGTTTCACAAGCATCTCAGTAGCCACGTTGTGTATGTTGTTTTTGAACTATCCTGTTTCCAGATAGATCCTTGTGCACATGTGTGTGTGGTCCCTCGCTGCTAAGACGAAGTCCCAGGACTGGAGGCAAACAGCTTTATGAAAACGTATGTTGTGCCAACTAGAATTATCGTTGTCGGCAAAGTTTGTGCGTAATGTGTTGAAGAAAAGTCTTAGATGTCAACCATGACATACATCCATCCTATTGAAATATTTTTACTATTTCTATCAACAACACTGCGATATTACCTTGTAAATAGTTTCGAACCGCCAACAGTGCTGGCACTTAATTTACATTGCCAACGATATTTATGTTTCATTATCATGAATTCATGCTTGATGTTGAGCTACAGGAAGGTCGTAAATGCTCGGCCAGAGTACCATTTATTCAAAATACGTCATAGTATTGAGAAAATATTACTATTTTAATAAAATTTTTTGCATCTTTCTTGCAAATAACTTCCAAAAAAATGGTTGTTTCGGGCGCTAGAATCTATATTGTCTGCGACGTTTTGGTATAATTTTGAGCCAAAGAAAGGTAATACATCAGCTTCCAGGTATCTAATTATTCAAAATACTTCACTCTACGGAAAAAATATTACTATTTAACTAAACTTTGCAGTGGCTTTCTTGCAAATAACTTCCAAAAACTGCCATTGCGTGCGCAAGAATCTATATTGTTGGCGACGTTTTTGTTTAATTTTCAGCCAAAGAAAGGTCATAATATTAGCTTTTAGTTTATTTATTTATTCCAAATACAGTAAAACCCTGTTAAGAAGTTTTCCATTTAAGAAGTTTCCTGCTTAGTAAGCATAATAATTTTTCACTTGTCTATATGTACATGTGTAATTTGACCCTTTTAAGAAGTTTTCCTGGATAATAGGCATTATTTTTGCTTGTCCCAACACAAACGTCTTAACAGGGTTTTACTGTACTTCACTCTACTGAAAAATATTACTATTTCAATAAACTTTCTTGCAGCTATCTTGCAAATAACTTCCAAAACGGTCGTTGCGGGCACAAAAATCTATATTGTCTGGCACATTTTTCT
Organism: Medauroidea extradentata; assembly: GCA_003012365.1. Classification (NCBI taxonomy): domain Eukaryota; kingdom Metazoa; phylum Arthropoda; class Insecta; order Phasmatodea; family Phasmatidae; genus Medauroidea; species Medauroidea extradentata. The sequence goes on along the minus strand of PNEQ01035752.1, from coordinate 9,160 downwards.
TTATTTTGAGCCAAAGAAAGGTTTTATATCCGCTTCCAGTGTATCTATTTATTCAAATTACTTCACTCTATTGAAAAATATTACTATTTTAATAAACTTCATTGTGACATTCTTGAAAATAACATTTCAAAATGGACGATGCGGGTGCAAGGATTTATGTTATCAGCAACATTTATGATTTATATTGAACTAAACAAAGGTCGTAGAGTCACTTCAATGGCATACTTTTAAAAATAACGCGTTTGCTTTTCAAAATAAATTTGTATCATGTTATAAAAACACGTAATTTTTGCGCCAAAGATGAGTGAACGCTGATTCGATGACAAAAAACTGTAAATGTCAACATTTTAGTGGTCTGGGATCGCCGAAAATTTGTCAAAATTCTAATAACGACCCTATTCCTGGGAACAGTGAAGGGTCGTTAAATCGGGAGTTGACTGTACATGGTATATAACATAACTACTGTACGGTGTAGATTTATAATATATAGATGTGTACATTTAAATTTGTTATTTATATTTATTACTTTTATTATAGAGCTCTCATTTTTATCAGCTGAGTGGAGTTTTTAAATATTTTTATTGTGATGCAAACTGGCATGCATTATGAATTCAGTAAACATAAGTGTTTTCATTTGTACCAGATGACTATCTTTGTCAAATTTTTTTATTTTGTGGTACTTGACATGATCTCGAACAGCTTCGAGACCATGACGAGGGGAGGAAGGGAATCGGCTTGGGCATTTTTAGAGACCATGCCACAATTTGCATGAAGTGATTTTAGAATATTCTGGTAAGTGAATTCTTGGGAATTGAACGTAGGTTCTTCCAAATGCAAGAAGTATGTTTTACCTTTACACCATCTCAATCTCTGTTCTACATGTAAAGAGGCTGCTTTTGCAAAATAATAGGAGTTATATTTCAAATTTGTTCTTTTAAACACTTCCATAATCCTGATTTGTGTGGTCTAGTTAGTGTAGATGACAAGAAGCAATTGTACATTGAGGTGGTACCGGCTCGGGACACCCTTTTTTGTAGATAAAAATTTTCCTCTTTACAAAAAGAAACCACGACAATAGCGTCCTGAGGCAGGCGCTCTTATCTCAGGGGGTAGGATTCGACTCGTGTGGTATGTTCAACTATTAATAATGTGGCCAGTGTTCTCATTGAAGTCTGTTTATTATCTGCATTTTTTCCTCCGTCAAATATGATTACAAGATCGCTTGGCCCGTTGCCAGCACCCTCTTGATGCAGCAATGTTCAAAACCACCCCCTCTACGTCTCCACGACACCCCTCTGGCAACATCATACCATGCCAAAAGCCGTTGAAAGAATGAGGCGAGCGGCAATCTCGACAAGGGGAGCTCAATGAGATTGCCGCGCACGAGAGCGCTGGCATACGGTGACGCGCCGTTTATTAAGATATTCAATTACGGGTGTAAGTTAATTTGGTTTTAACATAATGACTCCTGGTTTCATGAACTTAATTTTAATTACAATATTTTACTTTAAAAAACATAAAGCAATTTAAAATAAAATAAATTTGAAATTGTGCCAATGGTTGACAGGAAGGGGGGGAGTGGGATGCATCCCCATCGCTAGGGTGCTGTGCCCAACCCACATTCCTGAGGCACTGCATCCTCTTGGCCTGGCGACACTCTGTCGCGGCGCTAATTACCACATTAGCAGAAACTGACATAATATTATGAAAAGTAGAATTACAAGTAACAGATTAAAGATGTAATAAAAAGTTTTCTAGATATATTCCTGGAAATTACGAGAGCTTTAATTTGACACCCAACATGCTAGGGCTGTGATGAAAATTAGTATTTGTGAGTAGCTATCAAAACAACAAATTATGCTTTAGAAAAAAAAATATTAAATTTATACAACTGTATAAAATAAAATTTAGAGATGTTCTTGAGTGGTTGGTTTCATGATTACACAGCCAATTACTACTCTTAACATTAAAGTTATCTCAATATTAACTGTACAATTAAGGCAAAAAAAATGTATACTGTAATATATAAGGTATTATTAATTTCAGTTCACCAGTGATGCCTTTTTAGCATTAATCTTTTTGTTATTTGAATCAATAGTTAGTAGTGCACTCCTTGCAACCGCGCAGGGCTACAGTCCACTGTGGCAATGATGCATTTCATCAAACCTTGTTGTATGCAATTTTTAATTTGGACAGAAGGGCACATTCAATGCCTATATTAAAAATTACACTAAATTTTCATACTGCTGGGTAAGCCAGGCCGTGCCAAATGGACAACGTCGTCACACTGTGGGAGGACGGCTAAACAAACACTTTGCATACAACAGCAGGCAGCCTTGGTTCAGCCCTAACACACTGGCAGCTTTTTGTTGGAGAACCAGCATATTGGCTGTGTGGTGGCCTCTGTCATAAAATAGCTAGACTGCTATCAGAATTTATTAAACCATATAAAACTAAATGTATGGGTTGGTATAGCAAAGTACTTCACAATATATTTTAACTGGCACCGCCATTTGCTAAAGTAAAGTCATTGTCAAGACAGACGAATCAACTCCAGTGGTTACCAACAGGTAATCAAGCCAACTTTTATGCAGTACTTATTCTTCATTTGTTGCCACAAACTGATAGTTGTGCCAGAGCCTCGTGATTTTACTGTCATCCTGTATTTATAAATATGTGAAAATGCATATTTTTACACAATTTTTATGGAGATGCTGTATTGTGTTGCTTAATTTTATATGGGAGAATTACTGTATTTTGTTATACTGTTGGCTGCAGGATATGTTGGAGTACCGCTACCAGGTGTAGAAGTGCAAGTGGTGTACTCTAAACCGGGAGTTACCCCTCAGGTCCTTGTGAAGGGAAACAGCTGTGGTAGTGTAGTGACATCTACAGAACACTTCAGTGGAGAGCTGCAAGTGAAGGGACCTGGTGTGTTTCGTGGTTATTGGAACAAACCTAAAGCCACCAAAGAGGAGTTCACATCTGATGGCTGGTTCAAAACAGGTACTGTCCATACCGTATAAGAATTCCATTATCTGACATCATAAAAAAGTAGGGCAATGTAAACAATTACATATGTATCCTTCCATGACCATGTGCTTTCCAGCTGACAATCAAAACATGTCGACAGTTAAGGTATAGATTAGAATCGAAAGTGTGTTGTGATTTTGTTTGGTTATTTTTAGATCTTAGACAAGTAAGGAATTTTTTTTCAATACTGGCTGTGCAAGTCTTACTAGTGTTAGGTGGGCAATTTTATTGGAAAATTATTTCATATTGCAGCAATGGACAGCGTACTCTTCAGTAGTTCAGTTAAAATAACTTAAAATTTTACATCATTTATTGTATATTTTCCTAGGTATGCTCAAAATTGTAAAATTTAATGGCATTACAAAAAAAAACTTGTATGGGTAACTTATCTATTTTTTATTTCAACTTGACACCTAAGAAGTTTAAATAATAGTAACTTACCTGGTTACAACATACTGAAGTTGTTAGAGCATACGACAGTGTAAACTAACATCTTTAAACGAAAATTATATACATATAAAAAATAGGCCTACATGAAAGCATTAATTCAATTATTTTTCTCGTTGCCTTCAATTTGGTTCGGCACTATAAAATCTTAAAGTAGTAGTTTAAGTTTCATGTAGCAGACTATCGAAAAAACTTACCTTTTGTGGGTAGGGCCTACCTTCGAATAATCAATGCTATTATCAAAGTCGTGCGACTCACAAACCTTATATAAAAAAAACTGGTCAACATATTTTTTTGTAGACTACATAGCAAAAATTTGCACTCTCACAACCTAAACGGAAATAATATATCAACAAAAAGTGTAAGTAATAAACAAACATGGGTAGGACTAATTTCCTTAATCAGCTTTAGATCTTTTGGTAACACATGATTAAACACATACACTTTAATGACTGGGAAATACATAGGCCTTATCTTTTGCTAATATGTAGGCCAACACTTTTGCAGCTGACAGGCACAAAATCTCACGTTGACTCAATCCCGTCCTCTCCCGTGGGGTGTGTATTTGCGAGGTGGCAGCTGTGATGGGTCAGACTAGCGCACGCCTCTAAGAGTGAAGCTGAGGGGAGCCGAGCGCTAGCCGCACGGAGAGGTGGGGAGGATCTCACTTATTTGGGGCAGGTTTCTAAGTCACTCATCTGATCAAAACAACTCCCTCAACAGCCTCTGCTTCCTATCTGATAGAGGTCTAGGTTTTGGGCTGGCCTCGTCACGCAACTGTTGGACTCGACGGGGTCGGTTGGCGATCCTTTGACGGGAGTCTTGAGAGGACTGATTATAGGTGTTGGCCTCCTGGCCATGCGTAGTAATAATATGCTAAATGAATCTGGGTTACGCTCCTGCTTGCGGGTTTTGCGTTGGTGGGCGGCGCCTGCTCGTCGCCCACTGGGTGCGAATTACTTTGGCGGGCGTGGAGTTTGAGTTTACAAAAGGTACTGAAAGATAACTGAGCCCCCTGTATCTTGGTGGGTGATGGAATGAGTCTAGGTGATTGGATTGACAAGTGGTTTTGGCGGTGTCGCTCCTGAGCTGCCTTTTCTCTTAGACGTTGGACCTCAGGGGGAATGGAGTTACTTAGATGCTGCACACACTGAGGCATTGAATAAAAAGCGGAAATCCAAATAAGTAGTTACATTCAGTAATTTCACAGTATGCGGCACTTGTTCACAGTTTTTCGCAGATACTGAAGTTACACAGGTCTCTCGACACGTAAAAGTACACAGGTCTCTCGACATGTAAGTGTACACAGGTCACTTAATACTTGTAAATACACAGGTCTCTTGATACTCGGGTTTAGCACAGGTCTCTTGATACTCGGGTTTAGCACAGGTCTCTTAATACTGGTTAACCACATACAACTAGGATTTACGTTTAAGATGATTGATCCACACTCGGATGCTGCGAGATCTGTACGACACATAATTTCGGCCTCGTGGACCGGCGGAACTTTCCATAGATTAACTAGCGCGACTTCCGCTATGTGCCTCGTGGCTGACGATGCAATAACTAAGTGTATGGTGTATTCCCTTTTACGCATGCGGCGCGGAAGCTGGGTGACAGGACCTCCTCCTTCAGACTCTCAGCAGGTGAGGTGGGTAAGGGTATGGTACAGGAAGGCGGAGGTCTCCCTTCCCAAGAAGTCACTCCGGGGTAGTGAGGGTCTCCCTTCACAATAAGTCACCTCGGATGCTTTTGGCAGGACTCCCTTTGCAAGACGTCGACTACCAGAGTTGGGTGAAGGTCTCCATTTGCAAGAAGTCCTTCGAGGAAGGGGTTTGGCCGGATCCGGGGGTGCTGAGAGACGGGAGCTCAAAGAAGCTGCCAACGAACTCTGAAGAACTGGCTCGACAGTTAAGGGGTCTGGGAGGGAATAAGTCCCGTTAGGTGGGTGGTAAGATGGCGGCGCTTGCGTGGCCATCGGTTCGAAAGCAGGCGTGCCACCTCAACACCCACATATTTCTCAAAAACAACACACTCCATTCTCGAGAAACTAAATAATTTTACAGTCAGGTCCCACTTGAAAATTACTATGCCGTAAAAAGAAAAATAATATATAATAATTAATACACACAATTTCACTAGGCTTAATTTACATTTCAATATTTATATTATTTACGTTTTTAAGTTTGCACGAAAACATGTCCATCATCAAAGTTCGTTCGTTTGTTTACGTACAGTGCAAAAATATTTATACATCACAAAAACACGTGGCTTCCACTCTGGATTATTTTACATAATCAAGGTAACCTGCTTAGACTAATAATTATACGTACTAGGCATCGGAAAAATTACATACACAAAATAGTGACTGTGCAGACCTGAGGGTGTCGTGCCTGCTTAGGCCTAACCTCAAAAGGGACAAGCTCGGAGGGCGAGCGCAATAACGTAAACGGTAACGTTGGGGCGTCAATGTTGACTTCATATTTAATGGTACCAGTTACTTGCCATACATATTATAAACACACTGATATTTTCGTACAAAAATAATTTGAGTCGGCGAATTGAAAAAAGCATATTTACATACCTATACACCCACAAGAACCATACAAATATAACAAATTCTGTTAAAATAAACTGTAGGTAACATTTTTTTTATTGTCTGTAGCACTTTTCTCTGGAAAAATTACCTGCATGTTACTTAGCGATTGTTTTTTGTAGACATGCCACAATGCTGAAAAGCTGAACGTTTTTCCAGTTCTGTCTTCTGAAACGAGTCTTAAAATATCCCGTTTTCGTTGGCGATTACAGGCTGTGTATTTTAATTTCTGCATTGCAATATATTAAATGTATGCACAGAATTCATAATAACACAAAACACCTTAAAAGAAAATTATTACAAACGCTCACGGTCACAAAACATGACACACGAGAAGCTTACGTAATAGTGTCCTTTGTTTTGTTTGCCGGTACAGGTCTGTTGATAATAGTGCGGTTGTTTGTAAAATAGTTATGCAAATCACGCAGTCTGAATAGAATAAAATAGTTAACTGACTAATTCTGGATACATAACCGTGTTAATATATTACGGTTCTTCCAAAATGCTTACTTATTTTTCACATATATTAACACACTAGTACTTTCAATGTCGGCTATGGAATTTAACCAATTTGTTTATCAGGGCTGCCACTACTGCTTCATCAGATTATACGATCACGTCCTGTTTTAAATTATATGTTTTTCTGCCATGTGTTTGGCACGTGTTAAAAATATTGATAGCATCGGCTGTCAAAATACGGAATTCTTATATGGGATAGACAATATTTTTGTGATGAACTGAGCTTGAAAATGCACGTTCTATTATTTTTTAAGATGTTACAAATGAGTCTATGTTTTAGAAAGTGATGTTGAGCGAGGATTCATAAATTACCCCCCCCCCCCCTCTTTTTTTTTATTGTCATTAAGTGTTGAAAGGTGCAATTTAATTACAAAAATGTTCATTTCTATGGATTGAAGGAAATCTTTTCAAATACAGGGTTGGGTATATTTGACGAAAGTCTAGCGTGTAAACTTATTATGCTTTTTTGTCTACCTGTTTTTCTGCTGAAGTTTGACAACTTTTGTTTATCACAGTTCTCAGGTCTCTTCTTCCAAATGATGGAAAATATTATTTATTTCTGAAAACAAAGCTGTTCATAATTGAGTTATTCATGTGTTAGTGTGTTTGTATTGTTTTAGGGTGTAACATTTTGTGTTGTTGACATGTGTGAAGGATTAAAAGGAGTTAGTTTTTGTATTGCATCCACAGTATATCTTGTTATCTGTGTACACCACCACAAGTTGTTCACTAGCTCAGTACGTGTAAGGGGTTCACAGCAACATTAGAAAAGTGATTATTATTACTGATGTGATACATAATAATAACAACGATGAAACTTTATAAAATTTGGAGTTTATTTAATTTTTGGACTACATTTCCAGATTTAATCAAAATACAAGAATGTGGTTTGACTGTGGGGCACCATTTAGAGTAAACAAAATTAAGTAGTATAGTGTGCTTAAAAGATTAGTACGATAAAATGGAGATTACCGATAAATATTTGCACTATTCATAAGTTGTTAGTTCGGAATTACAAACATTAACGATGACAGAAAAAAGAAAACCAAATAATTATTGTTCCATCACACCACGTTCCCAGCATTTCACTGTCACCTGATCAGTTATGTCCAAAAGCTCCTCATTTCTGCTGTACTTCTACCCCAGACATCCTTTTGGCGACCACAAAATTAAAATTCACTGGCTAGCTACACGTGCATCACCTGTCAGAGATGGTGCCCCACAGCCATCAGTCACATTAATCAACTGTTTAAATATTGTGTTAGTTGCATTATTACATATTATTTTTAAGTGTTAATCACAGATTATTTCATTTTAATTTTGAGCCAGTTACAAGCAGTTTGTTACCTTATTGGTTACCATATGGTGCTATTTGTGTATCTGCCAGCATTACATTCTGGTCTTGCACAAAAACACAATGGCAATAAGCCTCCTGGAATACCTCAATTTAGCCTGAATTTTTGTCCTTACCATGGTCCAAGTTTTAACAGTGCCTTCTGTTCAGCTTATGATGATTAAAAACATGTTGAAATATTATTTAATAGACACATTAATATTCGTTAAATATGAAACGAGGAAATAATCATTAATTATTACATAAAACCCTTACATGAGTATGTCCCATTAAGTTAACTGCTGTACACACTGTAAATAATAGAAATCTGAACAGATTTCTTAGTTACTAAATTAAATGCTACTTACTGTGAACAAATAAAGAACTTTACTATTGAACCTTAGTTACAGTACTTTTAGTAAATATTCACTGGCCTGTTTGCTTTAAACAGAATTGTAATTAAACTCGTGGAACCCTCAGATATAATGTAAAATGTTTTTAGAAATGACTCTGTATTAAACTAGACACAAATTGTGTTAGCAAGCAAACAAAACCATTCTTCATGAAACTGGATCTGGGATTGGACGTGTATCCCATCACAGCTTGTTATATTCTGCAAAGTGACCATTTTTAATGTATTAGGGTTGCATCAGTTCTGTGGAGTTCCTTGGTTAAATTTAACTAGGTAGGTTGGGTAGTTGAAGAGTCTGTAGAATTTGTACAGGCGGTAGGTGTTTTCAAATGTAGAAGCAAAGTGTGTTATATCTTTTTTTAGTAGAATAATTGCTTAAGTCCCTCATGTTATTATACGCCTAAGTAAATTGAAGGGTTTCTGTTTAAAACAATTACATAGTCCTGTACAGTCAACTCTCGATCATACGACCCTCTTGAAGTAACAACCTTTTTTCCAGGAACCGTGGAAAATTGAAAAAAATTTCCTTAAAAAAATTAATTAAAAGAAAATAGCAGAAAAAGGTGTTGCATTTATTATGGCCGGAAATGGTTGCAGTTATTTATCGAAAACTGTACTGCCGCTAGGGGTGGGCGAAGCTTCGAAATTTCGAAGCCGAATCGAATATTTTCATTATTCGATATCATATTCGAAATAAAATTTTTACTTCGAACTTCGAAAATATTACCACCATTTTCTGGTGGTTATAAGTCATCTTAAAAATTGTTGTTATTTGGCCAAAACTTGAAGATGGTGTCGAATTCACGTTATTATAAACGTT
>PNEQ01035751.1:12898-31998 GCA_003012365.1 Medauroidea extradentata | reverse complement strand
AAGTAGGAGAACATGAAAATTAGAAACTGAATGCAAATGTTAGTACTGTTTTTTCTCTTGTAACATATAATTTTTTGTTTAAGCATACATTTTTATACATACGATTTTTGGTATAATTACATTTTTATTAAAATTGTTAATGCATTGGGTTTTTAGTTTGTATAGGCTATCACCACAATCCTGTAAATAGTAGTAACACGTGTTTCACGGCAGAACCCCCCTTTTTTTTTCAGGGAACCCCTTTAAGAAGTTTTCCTGCTTAATAAGCTCAAAATGGGAAATTTTTTTAAAAACGTTTTAAGAGGGTTTTACTGTAATGCATTGGAATTACCACTTAATTTATACTTCCTACATTTAAGTATGAAAACTTCTATATTCCATGTGATTTTATATTTTCTTACAACACTAAATGTGAAACGCTAAACAAATACACAAGTAAAACGAATTCACAATTGTAGCCATACATCTGTAGGATAAATGAACTCTTAGTTTCAGGAAGAAAAAATTAGACTAAAACATAATTTCTATTGCGATGACTACGGTACATCATACAATAATAAACTGATCCAATAACTTATCTGCCTAAAACAGTTCCTGCACATCCCAACCACATGAGTAGAGATAAAAATCCACAGTAATGAAGGTGCCAATGGAAGTTATCAATATGTACATAAGAAAAAGGTCTTTAGCATATATAATAATGATGGCAGGAGATGATAGAGCAGCAACAAAATGTCAAAGTATTAGAACAAGAGTAAAACTTGAGAGCTTCAAATGAAAACCTCATAGGGAATAATTTCTTTTACACTTTCCTTTGTTTCATAACAAACACACATACATTCTCAGTAGGTTTCGCAAGTAGCATGAACTGTAACTGGCCACCGACAAAAGTCCATCACGCTTCTCGCAAAAATCTCACCTGCCTTCCTCTCGCAGACGACTGAAGTCAGACAACACCATCACTATATCCTTGATCCTCTGCTGCACCTCTGGCAAGCCGACCGGCCGCTTCAGGTCCTCATCCGAAGGGAACGCAAACACCTCCTGGCTTGCAATGTTCATCTGAAGCTCCTCCTCTCGGGCCAGCTGCCTGTGCACGTTTACAATTATCATCACTTCTTGGTGAACTATACCAACATAACATCTTAAGCAATTAGTAAATATAAGTTTTTGAACATTTATGCCAATGTTTTCAGTTTCCATGCAAGTATTCTAATGACAACCACTTGATTCAGTAGTTCCTGGCCAGTGTGTCAAGGGTCCTGGATTCAACTCCCGGCAAGGGAGGAATATTTACCATTACCTCCCTGGGTTCAGGACTCTGTTGTATGGTCCCTTCATCCCCATCCTGCATAATTAAACTGCAAAAAACCTCAGTTATCACCTTGCCTAGTCACCTCAGGGGATCCTAAAGAGGTTGAAACCTGCCTTCAGGCTTAAAACTCATCATAATCATCAATCTGAGAGAAATCAAGCTGGAGTAAGAGATAGGTGGATGGAAAAAAGAAAAATACACCAAAATTTAAAAATAAACAAAAGGTAAGGCATGGAAGAGGGAGGATAAAGATGAAGTTATAGGTGCAGATAAATCACTAGTAACTGAAGAAATGTTTAACAAAGGGATAAAAGAGATGAAGAAGATTAAATAAAAATATTTTGTGAATGAAAAATACACTGGCGAGACCTACTTACTGGTCCATGAAATACAATAATTCAATATTTGACATAGGTAATTATTTCAGTAACACAACTTTACAATAGCTGCACAAAAGTTGGCTAGCCTTGTCCAACTTGAGCACACAGAGACAACTGCCTACCAGGATTACAGCCCCTAACTCCAAACAACATAATTCTATTGATGACAGCATCTACATAGCAGAAGATGACCAAACTATACAGTCAAGTCTTAGAGGTTACAACAATCCTAACACTATGCCTGTCAGCCTTGAATAGGTGAGGTAACAAATAATTACGGATCTCTCCGATTGTTGAACTGTATTGCACAGAGTTGGAAACACAGGATTTTTTTTTGTGAAGCCTCTAATCACATTCTTAATTACCCACGTATATAAAAAAAATTATGTTTTAGAGTCCTTTAACATTGCTAAAAAATGTTTTTTTTTGCAGTTATCTCTCAACACATAGTCCCTAGATTTATACAAAATTATCTTAGCAACCTACAATGAAGTTTGCTACAAATTTTGAAACAATGAAATAGCATGGTCCCTGCTGAAAGTTCTATACTTCCAGTGGAATGATGGAAAAACTGTACACCAGTTCAGTAAGCTCATCACAGTCATCCTTATTGCAGCTTCGTCTCTGTGCTTTCCAAAATGTGAAGCAACAGAATATAGGCAGCTCCCTAACTATGACAGAGGCCAAGTGTTTGCTTACATTTCTTTCTCATGTTTCTTCTTTAACTTTTTAGCAGCCTTTTCGATTGGTAGCTCATCGTCATCATCTGCAGTCCGTTTGCCCGCCTTGCTGGTGCTGCCTTCGGAGCTGTTGTCAGAGTCCTCTGCCCCCGAACTGCCGGAGAACTCGTCAGGAACCTCGCTGTCATCGCTGTTGTCCAGAGCATCAAGTGTCTCTGCCTAAGTGTAAGCACAGCCAAAACTATGCAATGAGTGATGTCATATTACAGAAACATAACAAAACTACTTCAAACTTTGTGATAGTATGATTAAGGCTAATTATACTATAGGTTAGGAAGATAAACAAATTTCTTATGGACGAGTTTGGCAAGGGAAGAATTATGTAGCCAGCTGCGCTGGTGTCAGTAAGAGGGCTACGAACTTTCCCGAGGTTGTTACAGTAGAAAAAATTCCATCACACTGCGTTTCAATAGTGAACTAAACTATAAGTACCTGCATCCAGAAAGTAAACTGAGCTAATTGTTTGAATGCAATCAATCAAAACCTGATTATTGTACTGTGTTTATGGACTTACGGTATTTTCTTTTTGGATCAGTATTTTTTCATTGTTTCTATATGTGACCATTTATTATTGTTTTGTTTACTTTAAGGTTAAGAGAGTGTGGTAGATAACTAAACGCGGAAAACATCAACTGATTTCTACGCTTTTTTCGAAGCCCAATATGGATAACATGCTCAATGACAATCCTAGATAATGGAATCTGCCAACATTATGAGTAAATATTTATCCAGAATTACTAACTCATTACGTGTGATCTCATGTGTCGCAGCGAAATGCACGAGGTTCCGGCGTCACAGATTGTGCCTCAGAAGTTCATAACACTGGAAACAATTTTGTTTAAAACGTTGGCTAAAGCTATTGTCTAGGATTGCTATTGTTTAAATTTCGTAAATTGGTTTCGAGAAACCTACAGTTATAGATTAATGCTTTCGGCGTTGAATTATGTACCACGCTCTCTTAAAGCATGTGTCTTCGAGTTTCAACAATGCTCAGGCAAGCTAGACGAGTGCCGTACAATTGTATTTGAAAATAGATTTAAATATTTTTATATATTTTAATTGGCACATATTTAAGGAACAATTTTGCGTTTTCGATGGATGTTTATATTTATAAAACTTGTAATTTTCTTGAAAAGTCAAGTGTGATTGTATGGTTAAGGGCTTGTTCTCGAGTTTTTTTTCAGACTGGTGCCAATAACTTAAATAGTTTTTAACCAAAAGTTTTGAAAAAATTTGAGTCAATGTGCAATCATACAATGCACAATACTGTGGACACATTTTTTAAAATAATGTACCATTCGCCAGCAAAAAAATATTTTCCTTCTTTTTTTGCTTATTTTCATGACGAAAAATACGGTACTGTGGGTAATGAAATCTAAAAAACCGTTCAGTGTAATTCTACAAAAAAAGTCAGCTACAAATTATAACATATAAGTGTCAAAACTGTGCAGCGAAATTTTGATATGAGTATTAGGTAGCAATAAAAAAAAAATTTTTCGAAATCACTGCAAAACTTTGTAACAAGGCCTTAAAAGAAAGGAAGACACTGTGTTCTGTATTTAAAAATGTTGAACACGCACCTACATTTCATACAGTTAAAACAAGAAATGTATATAAAAATGGGTTATTTTCAAAACCAAAAACCAACATACAAAGGACAAATGGTCTAATACTCAACATTTAGGTATCACATGTCAGTATCTGATTCTCCTTAAATTAGTACTTACGGACACAATCAATAATACTTAGCAAGGCTATATTACTTATTTAATCTCACTGCTTAAGGACACTGCTTACCTTAGAGCCTTGGCAAGAACAAGAATGTACAGTATTTACATATTAAATATAATAAGAAGTGACTCAGTATCAAACAAACCTACATATACACCACCGTAACATTTTTGTCCATCTTGGTACAGTCCACATTACTCTAGGATGTTTTGAACTGTTTCTTCAATACCCTGAAAACTATGGACAAGTAAGTATTTTCATGGCCAAAGTACTCTATGCATGCTGAATTTTTTCCCAATACATTCATTCCTGTAGCAATATTCCCTTCTTAACACAGAAAATGTTATTTTCCCCTAAAATATCATGAAAGACAACTAAGCCCCACAGAATATAATATGTAAATACCTCACTGAACATAATTTAAGATGTAAATCGCTCACCACCAAACATAAGTTAATATCTAAATCCTTCACTGAATAAAATTTAAAATGCAAATCGCTCGCAACAAAAAATGTCATACAAGTTTACGTATGTGTCTATCCACGAGTATTGCCAACTTGTGCCCGTTTCTATCTAATATTAAGTTGTTACTTTTATTTTAGTATTAACAAGAAAATTTGTAAATGAAATATGCAACAAAACAATTTTAAACTTACCTTTATTCCTACATAAATAATAAAGAAAAAAAGTGATACATTAAAGTGTCTAATTCTAAAAAAACTTGCACATATCCTAGGGCCAACATAAATTTGGTTTTCTGAAAATATTCTAAGCAAATCATGGGATTTGAATCATTACTCCAGGCCATGGCCAGTTCCTTACCAGTTTCCTGCCTGAGTAGCCAGTTTTGTCAGTAATGACCTGGCTGCTGATGAAATGTTAAGCGAGACTTACTTGTTTGTATTACCTACAGTTTTCAGTACACACCTTAACATCATCATCCTCTTCGTCGTCATCATCTTCATCACTTGTGCCATCGTCTGATCCTACAGGTAGTTGTTTCTTCCCTCTGGCTGGTTTCAGCCACAACTTATTTTCATCTGTATAGCCAATGTTTCCCTTGGCCACCTCTGCAACAGCACAGTTATGTTTCACAAATACACAACGCCAAGTAACATTTACAATTATTTTCCATCTCCTAAGAAGAGAAACCTACCACTGTTTTCCGAAATCAGGTCCTTCAGTTTTTCCTCTTTCTCAGCTTGTTTTCTTTCGAGCAGCTGTGCACGTTTCTTTGTCCTGCGGAGCACTCGCTGCTTCTGTCTGTGGCTCAGAGGTTTGCTAACTCCATTAGCTGCACACAATATATACGACAAAAATTAAACATATAATTTCAGCAAAATGTAATGTCCTCATGGGAATCACTGCCTGCAATAAAGCACTAATAATATATGCATACATACCGGTAAAAAAAGTAAACTGTCTACTAGTTTATAATAGACCAGTGAGCATTTTAGACAGCTGTAAAAAATATCTGTACCTTTCAACAATGGCATTCCTTCTTCTGCTCCCTTTAACTTCTTTAAATACCCAAGCAACTCCCCCCATTTCTTCCCTTTACCTTCCTCCATCGTATTTCCTAGGTCATCATTCTTTGCCTGCCTATCTCTCTTCCCATCTGACTCATCCCATCTTTAGTGCTTGCCATCCCTTCCTTCTTCCATTTTGCATGTATTTTCCTACCCGTCCATAACAAGGATCCCTGCCAGCATTGTACCTCTTCCGCTGCATATGTCATCGTAATTTCATCAATAGTCTTCCTAAATCCCCTCCACAAATTCTGTGTATTTTTGCCTTTAGTTAACATTTCAAAATTACTGCCCCCAGCTTATTTCCTCGCCCATACAGCCACACCACTCTATCATTATCCTCCTCAACCATTTCCCCCTCTCTATCTACTGGAATATTGTGGTCACCGATCCCTTAGAGTACTACTACACCAGGTCTTACTAACACCACGAACCCCTCTCTCTCTTCACTCCATTTACTGTAGTAAGTTCTTCTACTGCCTGCACCAAGCCCCTGTTCACTAACTGCGCTGCCACTCTCTGCATCACGTTACCCATCCCTTCTACTCCTTCAATACTCTGTATACCCGGCATATTCAGGTCCCCTGCCACAACAACCCACAACCTGTCCCCGAGTCTATCGATCCTGTCCTTTATCACCTCAATTGTATCCCAACCTTGTCTTTGTGGCCTGTATGCTGCCAGTATTGTAATACGTCTGACAATTCTTTTTTTACTCCCATTACTCCCTCTTCCTCATTTGTGGCATGGACCCGAGTTTCTCTGCTTACGAAAGAATTTTTTTTAAACTCAGACAGAAGCAGATAACGTGGAATTGCTCTGTATCTGTGTTGCAAATTGGTTTTACAATGTGTAATTTTTTGAGACAAATACTGAAAATATATTTTAGCAGATTTATCAATTAAGAGAAATTTTCATTAATTAACTAATTCGCTACAATCAATCTATAGTTTATCTCCACATAATCAGACTACATAGTTAAAACCAGTTAAAACAAAAGTTATAGAGCAATTTTATGAAATCGACTCCTGTTTATGTTCTAAAAAATAAGTATAGCCAAAAATGTAGAAACTTGGGCTCAAGCCCTTACTTAATGTAAACCTTCTTATTCCTCCCCTCCCTTCTTTAACCTATCTCTTCTGAAGATTACATATGTATCCTGCATATATTCACTGTCTAGCACCTCCTTGCAGGAATCCGTTTCCACTGCTGCAACTGCCCCGTATCCTTCCACCTTCCCCCGAAAGCTTCTAACTTGCCACACACATTCCCAATAGTTTACAACCATGATTTGTAATGTATCACTTTGGTATTAATGCTACTCTCCTCCCCTATGCCTCTTCTATTGCTATCTCCTGTCTGCTCTGTTTTATTTATTTAAATCATATAAAATGTTCCTGAGAGCTGTAGGCTCTATAGTGGAACTATACATTACAACTAAGATGACCCGTAACAATAACAAAAATGATAGTTATCAATACGACGTATCTTATATTATAATCAGGGGCGTACGCAGGGGGGGGGGGGATGGGGGGATATATCCCCCCCCCCGAAATCTGAAACCATGCCAAAAAAAAAAAAATTTAACTAACACACGTACATGTATAATATTATCCCCGTACTTTTACGCAATAAAAAAGTGAACCTTTTAAGCTTTTAAAAGGAAACTAAGTCAATTCCTTAAGAAAAGATTACAAATATGAAGGTAAAAAATACTTTGACTTCACAGATAAACAAACCGCATTATTAAAACCTGACCAGTAGATCCGGCAGGTGATGGAGCGCTGGTCGATAATTTTAGCTGTTGTCAGCAGTAAATCGAAGGCTGCCTAAGTCGATTCATATTCAAATCATTTGTTTCAAAGTGTGTCTGTTTACATGTGCACCTTTTCTATGGGTTAAATGTTGACTTTATTGTTTTTCAACCTAATCAGACTGTTTAAAGTGCTGCAATGTTATACGATAAGTAAAATGTACTACTGCTAGTATTTTGCAATAAACTATATACCACATTTTAGTTACGCTTAGGTGTACTAGTATTTAGTATCAGCAGTGTTAAAGACACTCATTCTCTTGATATGCAGTGCCAGTGACCAGTGACTATGAAGAGGTTAGAAACATATTTTACAATAGTTAGTAAAAAACAAAGAAAGAGTGATGAAGATGATAAAGAAGAACATGCTAAAGTGGAAGAACCATCCAACAGCTTCCCTGTTCCTGTGCCCGCTGAAAGTGATGTAAGTAACGAACTTGATCAGATTCGGAGGGAGGAAAATTGTGAAAATGTTACGAATAATCTAGATCAAGCAGGCCCAAGCCAACAATGCTCTCCTCCTTGTATTGCTAACCCCAGCACATACAAATATTATATAGGGATTTTTTCAGCCTCCCCATATTCAGACCAGGAAAAATATAAATTTTTAACAGATACATGGGAACCTAATGAATCTTATAAATTTTTACCAGGTGAAAGGAATCTTAAATTCCAAAGAAACTGGTTGTTTGAATTTCGTTGGTTGGCATACTCTGACAACAAGAAAGGTGCTTTTTGCAAGTATTGCACAATGTTTGCATCTGATTTTGAATCAGGTAAAGGTTCACATGTTCAGTTAGGTTCCCTGGTTAAAAACCCATTCGTAAAGTGGAAGAAAGCTAAGGATGAGTTCAGACATTACAAAGCAAGGGAATACCACAACATGGCTTGCACCATGGCACAAAATTTTATCTCAGTGTATGAAAAAAATAAAGGTAATGTCATAGTTCAACTAAACAAGCAAGTCAAGGACAAAATAACAGAAAATAGGGAAAAACTAATTCCTATAGTAAAAACTTTAATATTTTGTGGAAGGGAGGGCCTTCCACTGAGAGGTCACACCGATTATGGCACATTACACTTGGATGAAAATGTGAATGATGGCAAATTTAGGGCATTACTCCATTTTAGGGTTGAAGCAGGAGATGAAACTCTGAAAGCACATCTTGAGAATGCTAGTTGTAATGCTACCTATCTTAGTCCTCGAATTCAAAATGAAATAATTGAAACTTGCGGTGGTATAATATCACATGAAATTGTAGAAAAAATTAATAGGTCAGATTATTTCAGTGTTCTTGCTGACGAAACAGCAGACATTGCAGGAATAGAGCAGTTTTCACTTTGTGCCCGTTATGTGGATATTGAAAAAGAGAGTTTCATAATACGTGAAGATTTTCTTAAATTCGTACCAGTTTATGATGTTCGTGGAGGATTTTTAGCAAATGTTTTAATACAACAACTTCAAGATTTAGCCATAAATGTCAATAAAATGTGTGGCCTAGGGTTTGATGGTGCAAGCAACATGAGTGGCCAATTAAATGGCTGTGCAGCAAAAATAAAAGAGTCCTACCCACCGGCAATGCACGTTCATTGTGCTAACCACTCCCTTAACTTAGCTCTCAGCCATTCCTGTACGGTGCCTGTTATAAAAAACAGTTTATCCACAATAAACAGTATCATTACATTCTTCAGAGGATCGCCTAAAAGAGAAGCAGTTTAAAAAAAAACATTTTACAACTTGATCAAGGAGCACGGAGGACAAGACTTCTTAAATTTTGTGAGACCCGATGAGTGGAACGTCTAGATGCTATTGCTCTGTATGTTGACTTGTTTCCATTTGTTATAGATTCTTTGACTGAGATTCAAGAATTTAATGATTCTGACACATCCAGCAAAGCTTTTTCTTTTTCAGCATCTATGTAGAAATCTGACTTTATTGTATCTATGTTAATAATGTCTTTAGCCTTTCAAATGGATTAGCAAAACTTTTACAGTCAAAGCAAATAGATCTAAAGAAATGTATTGACTTGTGTGAAAATCTACAAACAGAACTAACAAGCATGAGAGCGAATTTTCAGCCAATTTATAATGAGGCTGAAAAAGTCGCCCTTGCCATTGGACATCATTTAGAGATTCCACGTACAAACATACGCCAAACACAGCGAGCCAACTACGACGTAACAAATTCTGAGGAGTACTTCAAACTTTCTGTTTTCCTGCCCTTTCTCGACTATTTCTCAAGCCAATTGCAGGATAGATTTTTGAACCATAAAAGTATCCTGAGAAAAATTGAAATTGTGTTGCCTCAGAATTTAGTTCGAGCATCTAAAGACGATGTACATGCTGCTTCTGAAGCTATAATAGAGCAGTGGCCAGAAGATATTGATGCATCACATGTATCATTCTATAATGAAATGAAAATGTGGAGACGAAATTTCCTCACTTCTAATACGGACCCTGAGCATTTGGATTTCATCTCTGCTTTGAACATCTGCAATGAAAATATTTTTCCACTTACACATAAAGTGTTAAAGTTGTGTTCTGTATTACCAGTCACTACATCGACACCAGAACGATCATTTTTAACACTGCGTGTGTTAAAAACGTACTTGAGGAGCACAATGGCCAGACATAGACTTAGTGGTTTAGTACTTATGTATGTACATAGACATTAGCACCGATAAAGTGTTGGATGAAATGGCAAGAAAGCCTCGTCGCCTACTGCTTTTGTAAGGTGCATTTGAACACAAACTGAAAGTAAACATATCTGGAACAATAAGATGTACCTAAGTGTGTTGTGTGTAAAACATGTAAATATTGTAAATGTTATTTTGTTTTAAAACATAGTTGGAGCAAAATTTAATGGGGGTTTCACTTGTGTGGTATGATTATGGACCTGAATAATTCGCGTTTTCTTTTCGACACAAGGTAGAAGTCAAACAACTGAAAGTAAACGTCGTCACTTCGTTATTGGCTCTTGGCTCATTTGACACCTCCTTCATGGTGCTCCACCAGTAGCAAAGAAACAATTAAATACACTAGGCGTCACAGAGTAGCCAGTGCGCAACTGTAGTTGACTTCAGACCACAAGTATTCTTGGAGACTAGCGTACAGAATGTTGAACTCGAGAATTTTTTTGGTCTCTAGTTATGATTAATATTTAGGTTGCATCCCCCCCCCCCCCACCGAAATTAAATCCTGCGTACGCCCCTGATTATAATCCATAATATAAATAACATAACTGTTACTTAAGACTAAAATATGAACAAAAATGTCATAATGAAAACAATATTATATGCTTATTATTAACAATATAATCAATCAATATCAATACTCATTAGATAATAAAAACTGATTCCACACATGATACTTTAACTTTATTTTAAATGTAGTAATATTTTTAAAATTGTTTATATTTCCTGGTAATTTATTATAAATGGAGATAGGCCTATAGGTCTACATTGGTAGTCTGTTCATGTTAAACTGAGATCTCTCCAACACTTACCAAAAACTGTCATCAGCAAATAAAAACACTCTTCCCTTTAAATTTAACGTACTAATTTCTTTTACATGTGTATCAAGAACAACAAGGGACCCAAATTTTATCACTGTAAAACAGCTTTATTTATTTTGTTGTTAATCATGCAAGAAACTCCATATACATCAACATATTGTTTTCTATACATAATGTAGAAGAGTAAATTTGCATGTTGACGTCGTACCTCCGGGCACAACTAGCCCAAACCCAACACAAGTGCAGCAGTGTTGTGAAAAGTGAAGGGCCTAATGTGAAAATAAAAGCAAGTGATTTTAAACGTGCCACATAAAAGGAATAACCGGTGAGATGGACTACGGGAGGGGGGAGGGGGTTTGTTTTAACTCGCTGAACACTCACTGGAACAGACGGACCAGCCTCGGCTCTTCCCGGAGCACACTGCCCCCCTCCCCACGTGCTTGCTGGGCTCCGGGAAATCATCAGTAAAAGTAATTTTAATAACGTAATGCCGAGAATTGTAGTAGATAGGCCCAAGTGTTTTGTAACCTCTTTTCAGGTCCTACAGCGAGTCCTCATAAATTAAATAATCTTTGCTGTGTTGTACGTAAGTCATCACCACCCCCACGCCACACCCAGGTAAATGATTAACGTTTTAATGTGGCGTTAAAATTACTAATTTAAATTATCATAATTTTCTGGCATGTTTTGTAAGGGTTTGTGCATGTCAGTTTTAAGAAGAGTACTTGAGTTGATCTCAGGCGGCGGCACTGCCGGCGCATGGGAACAACCGGCATCGTGGCTTGCCAGTTCTTCTCTGCGCACTGACCGGGATGAGTCATATCTCAACTTTATTCATTCAATCGAACCTAAAGTCTCCATGTTTGTGTTGTTTTGGAACTTCGTAAATTGTGTAACAGCTCAGCTCGTGCGGCAAACATAACTCTGCAGAAACTTTTAGTGTGTTTTCAAGTTTTTGTCTCCGCTACGGGCACGCGGCCATGACCCGAAACAGGAAGACCTGGCAAGTACTCCGAGTTTCTCAGATGCGTGTGTATAACTGAAGCCTAACTTTCTTTTGCAACGAAAATACATCCAGAATTTAAAGTACCTGTGTTGGTGAACGCTGATTTCCCGTAAGTTTCTGCCATCTAAATCCTGTCGCTAAGTCACCACGTTTGTGTTGTTTTGGAACTTCGTAAATTGTATAACAGCTCAGCTAGGGGGTAAGTTTATAGCCAAAGGAACCATCTGCCCTGTTTTTAACTTGTGCTATACTCGTTTCCAGCCAAGTATGCTGGGGTGGCGCCCATTCGATAATACTGTACAATTCTGAACTGAAAGTGTCGTCAAAATCTCCGCATCGCAAAATCTCGATCCCCCCTAATGGTTTACGTTGAGTTTTTGTCAACAAAAAGTGTTGTTCTTTTTTGATGCATACAGTCTTCTTCCAGTAGCCATGTTGGTGAAAGGATTGTATCTCGCAGTAGAATGGATTAAATGGTAGCTGAAACTTACGTGATGGTGAAATAAGTTGCACACGTGTTGACGTAAGAATGGTGTATTTCACATGAAAAAGAGTACTATACATCAAAGCGTGTATGGCGCTGAAGCGGGCCTGACCCAAAAGCCGGTCAGTGGCTGATGCAGACTGTAAAGCAGGCCGAAGCCGCGAAAGAAAAAAAAAACTTACGTGGTGAATTAAGTCCCGGGGGCCGTAAGTTGACTGGGATGGGCGGCAGTCATGGAGAGAGCGATGGTAAGAAACAGGTTCCAAGAAAATTTAACTAATGCAGTGACTGTAGTTGATGCAAATGTTGTCGCTCCCCCATGGCCCGATGCGCGTGCACACCCTACGCCCGCTGAGCTCGGAGTTCCCGAACATGGCGGCGGGCGAGAGGTCGGAGTCTCTCGTTCGCACCAAGTCCGGTGAGGTAAATTTTTTTACTACTGAAAACACAATGCACTGAGAGTTAATATCAAAATTGTCTTCCCTCACACTCTGTAATGTGGGGTGATGGTTCTGTAATGTTTTGAGTCTTTCGTTTGGCTTTAGTCACGTTTTGGGGTTGCTAGAGTTTTTGGTGCTTACGTGTTTGACGTAGATTAATATTGGTGAATATACATACACACTGTAACAATACTAATAAGTGCTAGAATTAACATATACCCTTCTAAAATATAGTTCGGCGTGTTATTGTCTGCAGTGAGGGCCGTGTGGTTCTGTCATGTTGGCACTGGCCACACGCTTGACCTAGGTCAACATACGAGTGGCTATATATCGTTCATTAATATTTTTAGGTGCTAGATTCGCGTACACGACACTTTTTACTGAGTTGAGAAAATTCTTGCATGAATCTTAAGGTCACTCGCATGCTCGGTAGTTGTAAAAACGTGTGATCACATGGTTTGGTTTGGGGTTCTTGTTAAGAAGGGGATCGTCAAACTACCAATGGCCGTTGGTACTAAAATTTCACTAATTAAAATGTCACTTCCTGATTCTTATTCCGTTCACTCCTTGGCCCGTGGCCCCTACAAACAACTGGAAAGGTACTTTGGTGTCTGTGGTGACGTCATAGAGGAAGTGACAATGGGTCTAGAATCTGGCGCCAGGCGGGTCACATCGCTGTAGTACTGGTATGTGAAACAGTACCATACAAATTTGTGAAGTGTTGATTAGAATTAAGTGTTTGGTTCTTTGAACTGTTATCGTACTGCATTTTATGTAAATATATGTTAGTTTTGGGTTGTGGATCTAAACAATGCAGTGTGCAGGGTCTGATTTTGAAATACGTTAAGTGATTCTGGAGAGGAATCGAATGGATATTGCTGTTGTAAGGCAAGTTGTTGAAGTCAAATAATATTTCGTTTTATTTTATAAAATGTTATGATAATGTCAGGTACTATGCAATGCAGATGTATATATGTTGACAGTAACGTGTATGCAAAAATGAATTATTTGGAAGTTTTATCGCAAAGTAACAAAGAGCGGATGGGTTATATTTTACTATTAAATCCCAATATATTACTAGTATTGTACATTAAAGTAAAACCCATCCGCTCTTTATTACATTGCGATACAAATAAAATGGTAAAATTTAGTAGGTACAGAGGTGAATTTTTTTGCAAAGTAAGTGTGATAATGCATGCCTTGTATTTGATACCGCAATGTAATAAAGAGTGGATGGATTTTATTTTATTATTCAATCCCAATACAATGCTAGGTCATTCGGAATAAAGTGAACACTAAAGATTTAACCTTCGAAAAAAATCACTAGCCGTTTCTGTATATAAGTCAACATTAACAATAGTTACATTATTGTTTGAATGGTTGGTAGTGATTCATTGCATGTAGTTCCATGTATTTTCTTATTTGAATACATTATTAGTGTAAGAACATCAAATGCAAAGTACAACTTTATGTTTAATACACTTTGAAATATTTATTTATGATCTTATTGACATAACTATGGAATGTATAATTTTATTTAATTAGCGTCAGCACAAAGTGAAGTAACCGAGCGCTGTTCATCAATATTGTTGTTGGCACATGCCTCTTGTGCTTCACGCCGCAGAGGTAGTTCAAAATTACGATGACAGATGGCATTAGAGTTGGTTTTCGCCGCTCCCAGACATTTCGCTTGAAAGCGAGTTGCGTCATTAAGTGTGTTTATGTGGTATGTAATAAATACGTGTGTCTGATAAACACATTAAAAATTATTAGAAGTGACTGCTTATGAATATAATTGCTGAACGATGTGAAGTCAATCGTAAACTGTTAATTGTTACGATTTTATGATCGTCAGCCTGAGTATCTGGAAATAGAAACAGCATTTTTCTGTTTCACACATAAAAAATACGTTATTTATTGCTTCTTTGCATTGGTGACGTTTCTGGCAATATTCTGAACGGTACTTGACTTCTTGAATTACGTGTGTCATGTCGGTAATTTTAGTGGCGGGTTTGAGTTAAAAGTTTGAATATGCTACGCACACATTTACGATTTTCATAACGGCAATAGCCCCGTTAGAGTAGATGCATAGAAACCAGTGTTATAAGACTTTAATTCCCAGGTATTTATAGCTAAGATTGCTCTTGAGTATAGCAAATATTCAGTACACGTGCATTTAATAAGTAGATATTGTAGATAACATTTAATGGAGCAGTATAATGTGAATGTTAACATTGTACAAGCCTACGAAAATAAAAGCACGTGGCAATGTTTATGTTTACATGCAGCGGAAAGATATAAACTGGCATAAAATAAAAATTAATCAGGGCTTTTTTGAGTGCTTACTTTATTTCCATCACCTATACTGAATAGTGATATTAAACCAATCTATCGTGTGGAACTGGTATCGGAAAGTAACAAAGAGTAGATGGGTTTTATTTTACTATTCAATCCTTGTACAACAGTATCAAATAGTCATATTAAAGCTATCCACTCTTTGTTACTTTAAAATCCTAAGAGGACACTGCCGTTTTTGTCTGTCCCCACCCCAAAAAGTGGAGGTGGAGATGCAGGAGCTGGAAAAGGCACAGAGAACAGCAGCAAGGCGGGTGATGAATAAATGGAAAAGGCAGGGTCAGTTTTCGTTAGGTTCGATTATTTTACCATTTGTTTATTTATTTTGTTTCTTATTCCGTACAGCCCATTGTATGGCTAGAGCCACAGAGCTATGGGGTTATTAGGTTATCAATTTTTCGTTAAGTTAGGTAAGGTTACTTAAAATAATCAAACATAACCTAACAAAACTAATGTAAAACAGCTTAATGTAACAAAAAACGTTTTACGTAGGACTACTTACAACGTCTCTCGAAAAGATTTTTACTAATAAACCATATGTCTAAAATATAGAGTTTGGCCGGTACACAATAAGTAGTGATTCTTAATATTTACCCTCTGTACTTGTACCCTGTTAAGCCCCATTCACAATTGACATGGCGCAAGTAAAAAACATACCACAAGAAAGTGAATATCTGTGATACGAATGGTGGCGCTCATAATGAATACGTGGCATGAATTATAGTCCGTGCTACATTGACCGTAAAGTAGCCTTATAAAAATAACCGTAACCGCACTGTAAGAAATTGACAGGTTTCTATCCCTGTTACGGTCTTACGGCGGCTAAGTAGTGGTGCGGTGTGTTGTAGCATGCATCTCTCAAAAGTGTTTGTTCAATTTTTAAGGTTATTTATTACAGCGATTCTAGCAGGGCCTTAACATGGCGTAACTGGCTTGACATGGCGTTAAAGATGGTCACCTCTGAGTTTTCTACGCCAAGTTTTTCATGCCGGCCAATAAGAATGTGAAACGTCATAAAAGCTGACGGTGCGAAAATTTTCATCCAATAACAAATTAGTTCTTTTCTTGTCGATTAATTTCTGATTGGTCAGGAAACAATATATTTACTTGTGATTGTGTACAGACAATTTCGTATGAAATGCTGTGTAAGTTATGTTATTTATTTCATGCCGACTGTGAACGAGCCTTTAAACTCACTGACAACTAAACAGATACTGGATGCTTCAGACTTTGAAATAAAAATATAATAATATACCTCCTGGTATCACCTGATTACAGGTCTACCTATCTTGATTTGTGGATGTACATTTTCCTGGATTGTGAACCATAAATACTTATTCATGTGTTTTTGTTGCATAACTTGTTTAGCTATTTGCAAATTGTATGTATGTACAAGGTATTTTTCTTATATTTTTTATGTACTCTAGGTTTCAATTTATTGCTGTTTCTCAGAATTGTACATACTTCATAAACAAAACCATGTATCTTACTTCCAAACTTCATGTTTATGTGTTACTGTAAACAAATTATGTACTCTATTAGTCTGACAACTCCTTGCACATCTGTTGTGTGATTTTGGAGGCTTGAAATAAAATAAAAAAGAAATGAAATTAATGTAAAGCCATAACCTTAACCTATAATCTTAACCAATGTCCCACCACAGACGTACCACGCAAACAAAAAACTCATTAATGAACCACATTCGACGCATACTGTTACAAGAAGTTTTAATGTGACTAATAACGCTAACACGTATTGTACACATACTTACAAAGCAAATTTTGCGGGATAACTGGATCTTGTTGCTTTTTCGCCTTTCTTCCTGGACCTTTCCGCGCTTTAGTAGGATCAAAGAACTTCGCCTTTCTTCCCATTATTAAGACATAAACGTGTACACAGAATAAGCAAACGCTATAAAAACTCTTGGAATCTTAGATGCAGATGTAAAATTATTAAACCCTTGCCATGTGGTGGGTACACAACGTGACGTAATGAACTCCAAAGATAAATATAACAGCATTGTTAACTTTTTTTAGGATAACGTCTAGTCTATATCAGGTAGGGTAGAAGTTTGATACGGGGAAAATTTCCGTCGCTTGACAGCTGGTATCGGTAATGGGTGCAAAGTGAACAATCACAGAGCTTTCCTAAATTTAAAATTTCATAACGTTGATATTTTAAAACGCGAAATCGAATTATTTTCACTTTAAAATTAAGTTTAATGAAGTCTGTCAATTTTAGCCTATTTAACTTTAATTTTACTACAATTTTTTTTTCGGTCCCAGCAATAGCAGCGAAACTAGCGTCATAAGAAAGCACGCAGGACGGGCAGTTACTACTGTAGAGGTGTGTAGGTCCGGATATTTTTCAGATCTGGATCCGGAACCACATCCAGCTCTTCGGAAATGGTTCCTGGTACCGGTTCCGGCGAACCCATTGGGACCGGCCGTCTGGCTGCATGCTAGACGGTTCATGGTGCTGCTCTCATAAAATTCAACGGAAAATTCAAATGTGTTGCATACTGACCATAAAATGAAACAATCAGCAACCTTATTTTATACTGATTCCCGGCACTTTCCTCTGTCCCAAAACAAAATGTTTTACAATTTATCAAAGCCGGGTAGAAAAATTAAAATTAGTTGAAATGCATGCAAAAGTAAGGTTATACTGTTATAACTGTACAAGTCCTGTTCGAGTGGAGAAATTGTATAACTATAATTTGCATTTGAAAAAAATTGCAGGATGTAATACATAACTTTTAAAGATCATGTAATGGTAAAACTGGTATATAAGGAAGACTGTCGAAACTATTCGCAATAGTTTAGTGCACCGAAACGGAGTTGGAACTGGTCGCAACAGTACAAATACAAAATTCGCTGGGCAAACACGTCGATAGCTAATGAGTCCGACACTTGGACTCAATCCAATAAATGTAATGCACAACAGGGCGAATGGCCCGGATTTTTTAAAATACTTTTACCGATTACAATTAGGTTGTAGGCCATGATTACATACTTTTCCAATCAGTTTAGGAAAATAGGTTTTGTTTTGCAAACAATTAAAAATGCCACCATAAAAAATAAGTGTAGTGCGGAATCACTTTACAGTCTTGAACAAAAATTTGAATTACCATATATTACTAGTATTTATAAATCGGATAGCTTTGCGTTTTCAATTACAGCACTAGCAATAGAACAGTTCAGTTCTAGTTCCTATGTAGAGCTGCACCTGTAGCGCGTGTTTGATTTCATCGAAACACTTCCATGTATTTGGTTCCATCTCTGCCGGAACACGTAACTTCACGTGCATACAACTTACCATTCCCCTCCCCCTCTCAATATAATTTCTACAATACATTTCACAACTCCATACACCCTCCCTTCTCATGGTTGATCAAGGGTCAATATTTCTCCTTCCTTTTTTCCTTCTGCCTTCCTCATTACCATGGCCGTAGAAGAACAGGTCTGGACACTCGCCTATCTAACAATGTATTTTGCTTGACCCCTTGTTGTTTGGCTGTAGTTCACCAAGTTACCGAGAATGTCGTACTTTTTGGCGCTGTTTTCCGGGCGGTCGGAATCAAACTCCGCCCACTTTTTCCATTGTTAAATTTATAAAGTAAATAAAGATTGCTGGAGCCTTTTCTTAAAATTGTGAGCGAAGAAAGTATTTCGTAAATTGATAAAAAATACGTTTTGATAAATTGTTTATTTTAGCGGAAAGGAAGTGGGCGGAGTTTAGTCCGACCGCCGTAACATCAGCGCCAATAAAACACAATATTCTCGGTAACTTG
>PNEQ01035751.1:0-12798 GCA_003012365.1 Medauroidea extradentata | reverse complement strand
CTCATTACCAACCCAGTACAGTTCAGCTCAGTTCAAATTTGGTACCAGTTCCGCTGCAGAGCTGGAGTTGGTGCGCGGGTCAGATTTGATAGAAACAGTTCCAGCATACTTAGTTTGTGTTACCGCTGTCGGGTCACGAAGCAGTGCATCCACCACCTACCTTTTCCCTCCCCTCATCTTTAACCAGCTTTGATTTACACCCACTACTTTTCTTGTCTCCTCCTCTTTCCCCTCCGACCAATCGAATCGCGCATCTTAATTCTGTCCATATCTTCCTTCCGCCAGTTTGCCACAGTCCGAGCGGATTTGGTTCCATTTACAATGCGGAACTACACAACTCAGACGAGTGATCCAGTTCCGTGGTTCCGTATCCATCCGGACCTACACACCTCTAGTTGTTAGTGGCTGTGACCACCCGGAACGATATCTGGCAGTAAACAAGCATGTTGTTGTTTTGAAAAACACCCGCGAATGTTTATTTTAAAAGTTTAGCATTGAAAACACAATGTGGCTTCCCGACGTATTTTTGTAATTACGTTAATAAATAAAAAATACTTTCATTTAGGTCTTAAGAATGGAAAACAAGAGATCGCAGGACTTCCCACGTAAACTAATATCGTAGGAGACGAAAGAATCTAATACACTTAGCGGAAAAATACATTTTTAATGGGCCATGCGATTTGTTTAGCACGCAGGGCGAATTTGATACAACGTACGAAGTTATGATGCATACATTAAAATTGTCTTTGTAAATTTTTGTATGAATGTTCAAACTAATGTAGTTTCACAATAGACTACATTAGTCAGAGGCAATTCAGTTAGGTGGGCCTAAACAACTTTGCTGCTGACGAACATTAGAGGCTGACTAATTTTTTCGTATGTAACGTTGTAACATCGTGTTAATTGTAGGTGATTAATTTTTGTGGGTTTGTTTGCTTATATAGGCACAATTTTTAAAATTTAATCTACTAAAGTTTAACATAATGGTTCATACAATGTTTGTGGCATGCATTTTAATACCCCATAACTAGTAGAGCCTTTGCCCCTTATTTTGTAATGTCACTACCTCCACCTTTTTCAGTGGTCCTACCCTACAACTTTCTGTTGTATCACTTCTGTATTGTGTCTGTCATAGATACGATATGCGAAACTATAATATATCGTACCTTGCATCATAGTATATATCATTTCCCACATAGGTACGAGATACGAAATATTATAATTTCGTATTTCGCATCACTTCTGTGTAGTGTCAGGAATAGATACGATATACAAAATAACATAAATTCGTATCTCGCAACATAGTATATATCATGTCCCACATAGATACCAGATACGAAATAACATAATTTCGTATCTTGTATCACTTCTGTAAGGTGTCCAGCATAGATACGATATACGAAATAACATAATTTCGTATCTCGCATCCCAAATTATATCATGTCCACATAGATACGAGATACGAAATAATATAATTTCGTATCTAGCATCTCACAGTATATTAATTATTTCTCATATCACAGATACGATATACTTAATAACAGAATTTCGTATCACACATTTTAGTATATATAATGTCACACATAGGTACAAGATACGAATAACTACAATTTCGTATCTCGCATCACAGTTTATACATTATTTCTCATATCAAAGATACAATATAAGAAATAACATAATTACGTATCAAGCATCACTGTATATCATATCACACATTTTTATGAGATACGAAATAACATTAATTTACATCTCGCATCACTTTTGTATAGTGTACGGCATATATAATGTATACGAAATAACATAATATCGTATCACGCATCTCATTGTATATGTCCCACAAAGGTACGAGACACGAAATATTATAATTTCGTATTTCGTATCACTTTTGTATAGTGTCTGGAACAGATACGATAAGGGAAATAACAATTTCGTATATTGCATCACAGTATATATAATTTCCCACACAGTTACGAGATACGAACTAACATAATTCTGTATCTCGCATCACTTCTGCAAAGTGTCCGGCATACATACTATATATGAAATAACATAATTTCGTATCTCGCACTTCATTATATATGTATCACATGTATAATAGTTACGAAATATTTTAATTTCGTATTTCGCATCACTTCTGTATAGTGTCAGGAATAGATACGATATACAAAATAACATAATATCGTATCTCGCATTACAGTAAATATAATTTCCCACTTAGTTACGAGACACGAAATATTATATTTTCGTATCTCTTATTACTTCTTAATATTGTCCGGCATAAATACGATATACGAAATAACATAATTTCGTATCTCGTATCACTTCTGTATCGTGTCTGGCAGAGTAACGATATACGAAATAACATAATTTCGTATCTCGAATCCCAGTTTATACCATGTCCCACATTGATACGAGATACGAAATATTATATTTCCGTATCGCGCATTACAGTATATTTTTACATCATGTCCCACATAAATACGTGATACGAAATATAATAATTTCGTATCTCGTATCACCAGTATAATGAGTCAGGCAAAGATACGAACATAATTTCATACCTCGCATGACAGTACATAATGTCCCAAATAGACACAAGACACGAATATAACATAATTATAACATAAAACATTTATTTGCACTAGTGTAAGTAGTCCGGCATTGATACGAACATATTTCGTGCCTCATATCTATCTCGTATCACTTCTGTATAGTGTCCGGCATAGATATGTAATACGAACAATTATAATTTCGTACCTATGCCGGAAACTATACAGAAGTGAAACGAGATACGAAATATATTTTGGTATCTCGTATCGCTACTCTTAAGTGTCTGGCATAGATATGTAATACGAAGTAATTGTAATTTAGTGCCTATGCCGGACACTATTCCAAAGTGATACGAGATACGAAATATTATATTTTCGTATCTCGTATCAATTCTGTATAGTGTCCGGCGTAGATACGATATACGAAATAACATAATTTCGTATCTCGCATCACAGTATATATCATTTGCTACATAGTTACTTGATACGAAAAATTATAAATTCGTACTTCGAATTATTTCTGTATAGTGTCTGTAATAGTTACGATACACGAAATAACATAAATTCGTATATTGCAACATAGTATATATCATGTCCCACAGATACAAGAAACAAAATAACATAATTTCGTATCTAGTATCACTTCTGTATAGTGTCTGGTATACATACGATATACGAAATAACATAATTCGTAAGACGCATCCCATTTTATATCATGTCCCACATAGATACGAGATACGAAAAAAACTATAATTTTGTATTATAGCGTCACAGAATATATATATATATAAATAAATATATATATAATATATATATATATATGTATGTATATCATGTCTCATATGAATAAGTGATACGAAATAAAATATTTTCGTATCTCGTATTACAAGTGTATAGGGTCCGGCATAGAAACGAACATAATTTCATACCTTCCATCACAGTATATATCATATCCCAAATAGATACGAGACACGAATATAACATAATTATATCCTATAATTTTTTTTTGCATTTGTTTATAGGGTCCGGCATTGATACGAACATAATTCGATTCTTGTATCTATCTCGTATCACTTCTGTATAGTGTCCGGCATAGATACGTAATACGAACAATTATAATTTCGTACCTGTGCAAGACACTATACAGAAGTGAAACGAGATACGAAATATTATTTTTCCATATCTCATTTCACTACTCTTAAGTGTCTGGCATAGATACGTAATACGAAGTAATTATAATTTAGTGCATATGCTGGACACTATTCCAAAGTGATACGAGATACGAAATATTATATTTTTGTATCTCGTATCAATTCTGCATAGTGTCCGGCGTAGATACGATATACGAAATAACATAATTTCGTACCTTGCATCACTGTATATACATTATTTCCCATATCACAGATACGATATACGAAATAACATAATTTCGTTTCTCGCATCTTAGTATATATGATGTCCCACATAGATACAAGATACGAAATATTTTCTTATCTCGCATCACAGTATATACATTATTTCCCATATCACAGACACAATATTCGAAATGCCATAATTTCATATATATCGCAACATAGTATATATCATCCCACATATTAACCAGATACGAAATATTATAATTTCGCATCATTGTATATATCATGTCCCACATAGATACGGGATACGAATAATTATAATTTCGTTTCTAGCATCACAGTATATACATTATTTCCCATATCACAGATACGATATACGAAATGACATAATTTCGTGTATCGCATCACAGTTTATATCATGTCCCACATATATACGAGGTACGAAATATTATAATTACATATCTCGCATCACTATATATATCATGTCTCATATGAATAAGTGATACGAAATAAAATATTTTCGTATCTAGTATTACAAGTGTATAGGGTCCGGCATAGAAGCGAACATAATTTCATACCTCGCATCACGGTATATATCATATCCCAAATAGATACGAGACACGAATATAACATAATTACAACACAAAATTTTTTGCACTTGTTTATAGGATCCGGCATAGAGACGAACCTAATTAGTTTCTCGATTCTATCTCGTATCACTTCTGTATAGTGTCCGGCATAGATACGTATTACGAAATATTATAATTTCGTACCTATCCCAGTCACTATAATAAAGTGTTACGAGATATCTCATATCACCTTTGTATTGGTCTGGCATAGAAACGATATACGAAATAACATAATTTCGTACCTTGCATCACTGTATAAAAATTTATTTCCCATATCACAGATACGATATATGAAATAACATAAATTCGTTTCTCGCACCATAGCATACATCATGTCCCACATAGATACCAGTTACGAAATATTATAAATTTGTATCTCGCATCACAATATTTACATTATTTCCCATATCACAGATTAGATATACGAAATTATATAAATTCGTATCTCGCATCATAGTATACATCTTTTCCCACATAGATACGAGACACGAAATATTATAATTCAGTATCTCGCATTACAGTACCGTATATTAATTATTTTCCATGTTACAGATACGACAAACGAAATAACATAATTTCGTATCTCGCATCTTAGTATATATATTGTCCAACATAGATAAGAAATACGAAATATTATAATTTCGTATCTCGCATCACAGTACATAAATTATTTTCCCTTTTCATAGATACGATATACGAAATAACAAAATTTCATTTCATGCATCATTGTATATATCATGTCCTACATACATATGAAAAACGATATAACACAATTTCGTATCTCGCATCACTTATGTATAGTGTCCAGCATATATACTATATACGAAATAACATAATCTCGTATCTCGCATATCATTATATATGTCCTACATATGTACGAGATACGAAATATTAAAATTTCTTTCTTCGTATCACTTCTGTATAGTGTCAGGAATAGATACATTACACGAAATGACATAATTTCGTATCTCGCGTCAATACGAAATGTTATAATTTTGTTTTTCGAATCACAGATACCATTATCGAAATAAGATAATTTCGTATCTCAAATCACAGTATATATAATTTCCCACAAAGTTACGAGATAAGATAAAATATATTTTCGTATCTCGTATTACTTCTGTATAATGTGCGGCATAGATACGTAATACGAAATATTTTATTTTCGTATCTATGCCGGACACTATAGAGAAGTGATACGAGGTACGTTATATTATATTTTCGTATCTTGTATCACCTTTACATATTGTCCGGCATAGATACGATATACGAAATAACATAATTTCGTATCACGTATCAGTTCTGTATAGTGTCCGGCATAGATACGATATACGAAAAAATATAATTTCGTATCTCGCATTTATGTTTATATCATGTCCCATATAAATACGAGATACGAAATATAATAATTTCGTATCAAGTATCACATGAGTTTGTCCCGGCATAGATACAAACATAATTTCATACCTCGCATCACAGAATATACCATGTCAAAATACATACGAGACACGAATATAATATAATTGTAACAAATAATATTTTTGCACAGGTGTAAGTGTCCGGCATAGATACGAAAATAATTCGTGTATCGCATCTAACTCGTATTATTTCTGTATAGTGTCCGACATAGATACGTAATACGAAATATAATAATTTCGTTTCTATGACGGATATTATACACTATATACTAAACGAGATAAGAAATATTATAATTTCGTATCTATGCCGGACACTATACAGATGTGATAAGAGTTACAAAAAGTTATATTTTCGTATCACGTATAATTTCTGTATAGTGTCCGGCATAGATACGATACACGATATAACATAATTTTGTAGCTCGCATCACATTATACACATTATTTCCGATATCATAGATACGATATACGAAATAACATAAATTCGCATCTTGCATCATAGTATATATGTCCCACATAGATTTGAGATATTTAATATTATAATTTCGTGTCTCGCATCACAGTATATAAATTATTTCTTATCACAAATACGAGACACGAAATAACATAATTTCGTAATTCGTATTACTTCTGTATATTGTCGGGAATAGATACGATATACCAAATAACATAATTTCGTATCTCGCAAAACAGTATATATAATTTACCACATAGTTACGAGATACGAAATATTATAATTTCGTATTTTGCATCATTTCTTTATATGGTCCGGAATAGATATAATATACGAAATAACATAAATTCGTATCTCGCAATATAGTATGTATCATGTCCCACATACATACCAGATACGAAATAACATTTTTTTTGTATCTCGTATCACTACTGTATAGTTCCCGGCTAATATAGAATATACGAAGTAATGTAATTTCGTATCTCGCAACACAGTATGTACATAGTAGGTCCCCTATGAATCAACGCCAGTTAGCTGAATGCGCTGCAGAGCTCGACCATGTAATGAATAAAATTGGCCGTGTTTTGTCAACTAGGTGGGTGGCTAGTTCTTTCCGAACAGTTTCAGCTGTATGATTTGGATACAGTTCTTTATTCAGCCATTTTTCAAAAGCCAAAGGAGATATGAATAAATCATCCACTGAAAGAAGCATGTACAATGGCTTACTGAAGCGATTTTCATCCAAGCAGTTTTTACTCGATTTAGCCATAATGCATGACATTTTAGCAGAGCTAGCTATTCTCTCTGAGAATCTACAAAATAGAGATACTTCTATAGTGTATGCAGACAAGCTAATTAAGCGATGCATCCGCTTCATTGAATCTCTCAAAGAGAAGCCTGGTACTTGAACTTTAATGGCCCAAATTGCGGTCAAGAAAGGACAGTTTTGTTCCATACCATTAACCGATAACACGAAAATGATTTCCATTAACCAGCAACAACTATTGTCTAGTGTAGCAAATAACTTGAAAAGGAGGCTGTTTACAACCATTTCTAGCCATGAGTCAACGTCAGCATCATCTGAGACTCATACAAAAAACGCTCAGTATGAAATCCTGTTAAATCAAATTAAAGTTCTTGACTGTGATCAATGGCCTGCTGATTTGCCTATTGGGTATGGCGAAGAGAAGATACAGAATCTTTGTACAAGATTCCAACTTAATGAAGCCAAGATATAAAATGCTTACAGGGATTATCTTGACAACAGTCGCTGTATTCCTAGAGAACTAAATTTGTTGATGAACTGCGTTAAACTGATTGCGTGTAGTTCAGCTGAGTGTGAAAGGGGGTTCAGTTTAATGAATATCATCCTTTCTCCTAGCAGAAACAGACAGTTAATACCACATCTCTCATCACTCATGTTCATCAAACTGCATGGACCCTCCCTCAAAGACTGGAACCCTGAGCCTTACATTTCCACGTGGTTAAGATCACATCGTTCAGCAGAAGATACCAGAACCCGCGTAGCAAAAGGGCAACAACAAGATGCGGAAAAAAATGTTTTTGCTTATTTATTGTGAACAGTGTTCAATGCCTTAATGCTTGCTTTTGGGACCTTTGCCTTTTGTATACTTAGTATTAAGTAGCAAGGTTACAATTTTTTAACCTAAACCGAAGCAAATAGACCTACCAAAAATCTGTTTTGTAGTTTCAATAGAAACTATTTTTGCCATATTGGACAAGTTTTTCAAGTCAAGGGATATTATGGTTAAGGCTCATTAGTTAACTAATGAAAATTTTATTGATTATATAATTAGTACTTTTATGTCTTCAAAAACAAGTTAGACAACATAGTGAAAATCATTCTTAACAAAACTACCAAACTGGTTTTTGACATTGGCCGTCATTTACATTTCAAATAATTATCGTAGACGCAGAATAAACAGGAGATTGTGGCATTATGTACCAAAATTGTGAGTGTGATCCGCTTGTGTTCATGTACAATACAGACATATAGAACATTTGTATTAACCTGAAAGTGAAATTAATTGGTTCCTCTACCATAATTACTGTCTCAAGCAAGAATTATTTCATTTGTACAGTGTAAATATTATGTATTGATCATTTTCATATGAATGTTTTAATAGTCCTATACTTGAAATTAAAAAAAAAATCACCCTTTATCTGAATTACAGCTCTTTGAATTAAAAAAAAAAAATTAAACAAAACATCTTTCAAAACTTTTTTCACTCCACCCCCTTTTTGCAAGAATTTCAATCTAGGAGTAAATGAGCTGAATGCACGTTACATAATGCCCATATAAAACATACACAGCCTCGTAAGTTGTTTTAATTTAAATTAAATTCGCTGAACTTTGTTAGCAATTTTGTTATTATTTCTGCCAGTAAAACTGGCAAAATAGCTTTATTTTGCACCTTCAAACTCGAAGGTCCCCGGGGGAGGACCCCCGGACTCCCCGCTTTAATTGGAGCGGATGGATGAACCAATGGGTCTGAAATACTTAGAGCTCCAGCACTGAAAATTCTGGCACTGCAACACTGATTATTTCCTATATAACAGATACGAGGTAAAAAAACAAATTTCGTATCTCTCATCATAGTATATATCATGTCCTACATAGATAAGAGATACGAAATATTATAATTTCGTATCTCGCATCACAGTAAATACATTATTTCCCATATCAAAGACACGATATAGGAAATAACATAATTTCGTATCATGCATCATTGTATATATCAATTCCCACATAGTTACGTGATACGAAATATTATAATTTCGCATTTCGCTTTACTTCTGTATATTATCCGGAATAGGTACTGTGGTGTTATCAGTTTTCTTTTTAGTCTCACGTTGTGAAGCAAACTATGTTAATTCACCTCTAATAAAATAAAATAAAAGATTGGGCGCGTTCAAATCACAAATATCTAACGATAAAACAATTATACTAGGTTCGGGAATTGTGTTTACACCTGTAATATGTACTTCGTGCACCTTCACTCACCAAGCACCCAGGAGCGGTTATAAGGGGTTTGTGTGTGAGCAGGACAAACAAAAATACTTAAGAAAATATCAGCCTTGTTACGTTAAAAGTCGGGCTCGTGTGGGTGTTCTTAGCAACCCTTAAAATAGCTGCCCATTTACAAATTACTGTTATTAGACAAATATAGTTAAAAGAAAATAAAACAAATGAATATAAATGAACTAATGGTTCATATATTTTCCAGTCGGCTGCATTGCAAAGAATTATAGAGCTGGCTGGGACTTGGTAGCTGGAAATAGTGATGACTCCAGTCACCTTCCTTTGAAGTGGAAAACCTGAAAATATGGTGCTCCCTCGTTGATCCTCAGCTACTGAAGTCTCACATCAGCTCCATCGCAACGTCTCTGGCATCGTGATTGCAAAATCATCGCCGAAAATACTGGAACTATCTTTAACATGTCCGTTCACTACAGCATTCTTTATGCAACAAAACAGCTATACTTTCTGAGCGTTTCTCAGAATCAGTTTCTCCTAGCCTAAAGTCTTAGGGCCATATCTATAAACAGCTTTCAAATAACAACCAACTGCTCACCAATGCTTTCTCTATGGGGATAGCAGTTGGTTGCAATTGGAAAGTCGTTTATAGATACGGCTCTTAGTGTATGGCGCACTCTAAATCACACTTCACAACTATTAAAAAAATTATCTTTAAAGTCAAAATATAACACAATTCCCGTCTAACATACCTACTGAAAAAAACAAAGCTTGACATAAATGAAACAGTCGAGTAGGTCTCTTTACATAACTTACTGAGTTAACCTGGGGTACTGTGTTATGTCACAGTACGATATACGATATAACATAAATTCGTATTTCGCATAACAGTAAATACATTATTTCCCATATCACAGATAAGATATACGAAATAACATATATTTCGAATCTCGCATCACGGTATATATCATATCCCACATATATATGAGAAACGATATACCATAATTTCGTATCTCGCATCACTTCTGTATAATGTCAGGTACATATACTATATACGTAATAACATAATTTAGTGTCTCGCATCACAATTTATGTAAGTGTCGGGCATAGCTACGATATTCGCTATTAAAATAATTTCGTATCTCTCATCACAGAATATATGTCCCACATAGATACGAGATACGAAATTTTATAATTTCCTATCTCGCATCACAGTATATACATTATATCCCATGTCACAAATACGATATACGAAATTACATAATTTCATATCTCGCATCACGGTATCTATCATGTCCCACATAGATATGAGATACGAAATAACATAATTTCGTATCTCGCGTCTCAGTATATATGTCCCACATATATACGAGATACGAAATATAATAGATTCGTATTTCTTATAATTTCTGTATAGTGTCTGAAATAGATACGATATACGAAATAACATAATTTCGTATCTCGCATCACAGTATATATCATTTCCCACATAGTTAACGAGATACGAAATTTTATATTTTCGTATCTCGTATTACTTGTGCATAGTTTACGGCATAGATACGTATTATAAATATTATAATTTCGTATCTATGGCGACACTATACTCTATACAAGATAATAAATATTATAATTTCGTATCTCGTATCACTTCTGTATAGTACACGGCATTGATCTGTATTACGAAATATTATAATTTCGCATATATGTCGGACACTATTCACTATACCAGATACGATACATTTTATTTTCGTATCTAGTATAACTTCTGTATAGTGTCCGGCATAGATACGTAATACGAAATATTGTAATTTAGTACCTATACCGGATACTATACAGAAGTGATACGAGATACGTATTTTATATTATCGTATCTTGTATCAGATCTATATAGCGTCTGGCATAGATACTATATATGATAAAACAAAATTTCGTATCTCGCATCACAGTATACATCATTTGCCACTTAGTTACGAGACACGAAATATATTTTCGTGTGTCGTATCACTTCTGTTTAGTGTATGGACTAGATATGTAATTCGAAATTTTATAATTTCGTATCTATGCCAGACACAATACTCTATACGAGATACGAAATATTATATTTTCGTTTCTCGTATCACTTCTGAATAGTGTACAGCATAGAAAATTAATACGAAATATTATAATTTCTTATCTGTGCCGGACACTATACAGAAGTGATACGAGATTCGAAATAATATATTTTCGTGTCTCGTATCACTTCTGTATATTGTCCTGTGTAATGAGATTACAGACGACAGTATCATTTTATTTTTACATTTTTTTACTCTGTTAATTTACTCTGTGTAATGTAAATATGTAATTTAATGTTACTAATCAGTGATGAAATTTTTTATTTCTGAGAAATACTATAATAATTTATATTAAATTATAAAAGCTCCTTAGGTCTTTGATAACCTGATGATCAAAATATGACTGAATTTTAATATGCATAATTTTGTTTGGAATATTTTTGGCTATAATTTTTGCTATGCTATAACAAAATACTGGAATATTCAGCAGAATATACAGTTGAGGAATTTTAACCAGTATCACTGGTGTTTGCTTGCTCCTAGCATACAGAGTTTTCCAAATTTCTTTTTGATTATTTTATGAAGTGACGCTATCAGCGGCGTCCTTTCAGCTTCTTCTGATTCCCACGCGAGCGAGACGTATGCGGCAGGCGGTTTTTTTTTGTGACGCCTGTTCCTGCCATCGTCGTAATTTTAGGGACTCGAGGGAGCCGATTCATAAAATAGGGAGCTAGAGTATTGAAAGTATTAAGCCATTTTAAGAAGAGGCTGTGTTTTGTCCAGTTTTTTCTGAGAGTTTGTAGTGAGTATCAAGCCATCCTGGGATACGAACCGTAAGACTGACGCTTACTATCTCTATTTTTTATCACTGTCCTGTGGCTCAATTTTTTTTGTTAAACTGAAAATGTGTAAAACTTACAAAAGTTTTAAGATTTCGGGACTGTTTGAACTATTTTTGTTCCACGCGTCTTATTTTGAACAAATTTGCCTCAGGAAGTGTCTAAATTTTATCTAAACTATTATGGAACTTTAAATTACAAATTGCGAGACTGAATTTAATGTTGATACGCCATCCTGTACCCTATCCAGTGGTCCTTTCTGTAGTATCTCATGCCTACCGCTGAATTAACTAGCCGAGCAAACTTATTAGTTTTTGAGCTGAATTTCAAACAAACTTAATTTATTTTATAACTCCAGAACACGTAATTGATGTATGTGACGTTTGATATTTTTTGGAAGTGTATAGAGTATGTCAATGATATGTGTGGAGAGAGTAATTTTTCATACTAAGTACGACAGCAGCCTGTATTGAGATAGCACCTATTTTCTTTTCGTTGCATTCAA
>PNEQ01035748.1:54099-83579 GCA_003012365.1 Medauroidea extradentata | reverse complement strand
GGCGAATTTCGAAAATTCCTGAAATTACTTTTTAGGTATTTGAGTAAGCATCAATCCTAAACAAAAATCACGTCTCTATATAAAAAACAATGGGATCGATATATATCGAATGTGAGTCGAAAACTCATATTACCCCATTTTTAACCAGTTTAGGGCCGAATTCGGAAAATATATTTTAAATGGTACTTGGGATTCTTACCAAAGCACCAATTTAAAGCAAAGAGTACTTCGATATCTCGACTGATTCGATAGATATGGAAGGATAATCGAAAACACATTTCACGTATTTTCACCCCTTTAAATAAAGAAATTCGAAACGATTTTTAGTCCTGTCATAGACATTTGTAAAAGTATCCAATTAAAGTTAAAATCACGACGATAGTCAATTGTGTTTCAAAGATAAAGACGATTCATTAAAAACACATTTTGCCCCTTTTTACTGCCTGGGGGTCGAATTTCAAAAAAACCTAAAACTACTTTTTGAGTATTTAAGTAAGCAATATTTTGAAGTGAATATCAACTCTCTATCCCGAAGGGTTCGATAGATATCGATAGTTGATTGGAAACACATTAAACGTCTTTTCAGCCCCTTAAAAGTTGAACTACGAAAAATCCTTAAATTGGCTAATAAGCATTTTTACGAGTGTCCTATTAAAGTAAAAATCACGATGATAGGCCGTAGGGTTCGAGCTCTATCGACGTTTTTTCGGAAACACATTTCACCCCTTTTCACCCCCTTAGAGGTCGAATTTCGAAAAATCCCTTCTTAGTGCTCGCCTACGACCTGAAGGGAACCCCTACAAAAAATTTCACGATTCTATATACTGTATATA
Source organism: Medauroidea extradentata (assembly GCA_003012365.1). Classification (NCBI taxonomy): domain Eukaryota; kingdom Metazoa; phylum Arthropoda; class Insecta; order Phasmatodea; family Phasmatidae; genus Medauroidea; species Medauroidea extradentata. The sequence continues at coordinate 82,746 of PNEQ01035748.1, read as the reverse complement.
TATATATATATATATATATATATATATATATATATATATATATATATATATATATATATTCTATTTGGCAGTTAGGTTAAAGTGGCATAAATTTACCCAAACGAAGTTATGACACGAAAAAAATTTAAGATGGTTACTACGCACCTTCTTAAAATTACTGGCGATTTCATGAGAAATAATAAACCGGGTTCATGCATTTACGGCCACTTTTCTAGCAACAGAACAGTCAACTTTTAACCCATCATAACACATATTATCAACGGACAAAACATTTCTGTTCATTTCCTTCAAGTTGGCCCGGAATACTTTTTTGAACAGACAACAACACATATGTACAATTCCTCAAACAAGCCCCCGAACACAGAGCAGGAAAAATAGAGACAAGCACTCCTTCATTATGTAAGACCTCTGGCTGTGCGAAATCGGAAAAGTGGCCAACAACCCGCCCGTTCAAAAAAAAAAAAAAAAAAGAGACAGAGAGAGAGAACGCCGAGAGGCGGCAGATATGAGAGCCTGCTCGCGAAAGTAGCGCGGATTATAAAAAGCTGCCGGCGGTGCCCTCTACGCCGCCGCAGACGCGTGGGCGCCGAAACAATTTTTATCACCCCTCCCCCTCCCCCTTCAGTAAACCATTAAGGACAAGCTGCGCCCTGCGGAGCGGCTCGATTCGCCGACAGCATTATCCACGCGCCAATGGCGTGCCGCCCACGCACGACTTCACGCTCGCGTATTAGGGCACCCGAGATGTGAACCAGCATCGCCCTGGGAGCGTCGATAAGCGGGGGAGGGTGTAACGTACGCCTCGCCCGAGTTTTCACCTAGATGTCTCCCCCCCCCCCCCAGGACCACGTCATCCTCGCACCTAGGCCAATTGGGGTCACGTAATACGCCGAGAGAGATCTTCTCGTCAGACACGTAGGTAGTGGAATATACAATAGGCTGCGTGACGTCACCCCCTAGCGGTTTCACTAACAAAATAATTTAATTATTTTACACTTTTATCACGTACTTAGAGATGATGGTTTACAGCGGGAAAACTTTACTGTCTGCAGTGATTAAACATACATTCATATTATGAAAAGATTACTGGTTTTCGCTTGTACACGGAGCTGTTACTTTATTTAACTGAGCCAAAAAGAATACCCCTATTGTAATACGTGATGTGATGCCTATTACTGATTTTCAGATAGCTACGTTGTGTTACACGTATATTAACCCAATCATACAGGTCACAAGAAACTTTTCTTTTATTTTCTATTTTGCTACCACCATCTCTACAAATACTGTTTGCGCGACACCACGAATAATATGATGTTATATTTATAACTGTAGGCCTCTGGTATAGTCTAACCCACTAACAAATGTCGGTTTTGATGGCAATGTTTTCTGCGGTTTGATGTGCATTAAAGTTTGGTTTCTGTGTTACTTAAGGCCACAAGTTCCTATATATGCCATTTTAGTAAGTCAAATTTTTTTTAAATCCTGAAGAAATTAGGCTACATAGAGCAAACAATTTACATCCAAACCGTTTCTATGAATCGGTTTTGCGATATCTGCTATCTTTCAGGATTTAAAAAATCAAATCCGCCAGAAACAGCGTAAATATAGGAACCCGTTGCCTTAATGCTCTTCGCATTGTTTACTCTTTACTCGCTCCTTTAGTAAGTTAAGAATTGATTTATATAAATAAAATATTATATTAAATTTTCTGAAATGCCAATAACCAGCCGTAAAACAAGTGCACTCGTTTGTGGGATAAATTACGTACCGTGTTTCGTATAAACTTCAGTAAATACATACACAGAAGAAATTTTCAAAGGTTTATTGGCATTTAGACCAGCCTCCAAGAATACCCGTGTGATCAAGTAGAGAGCAGCTTCATTTTTGCTGTTCTCTTACACAGTGATAGCACATTATTGGATATACATGTACTTTCTTGTTTATTATTAACTGAACAACCCCTCTCCCAGGAGCTGTCAAATATGTTAAGAAACAGCCAATTGCAAAAGTGAAACGAACTTAAAAGAGTTATTTGAGTTGTATATAGTTCCTGCCTAAAAGAAAAAGCGGATTTTTCAGGTGTCTATACATACAACATAAGTAAATTTTGACAGTTTCAAGGGTGCTAATTTGAGAAATGTAAGACGATATTTTTTGGTTCTTATACTTATATATTTTTTTCCTTTGTACACGTACACATAAAATATATCACGTACATTACATTAAACGTACGGTAAATTTTGTATTTCACTGTCACTGAAATTACTTACATATTAATACGTGCCCACATAACTGTCAAAATAAATACAAGTTAAACGAAACAGAGTATAAACACTTAGTAAAAATAACTTACATTAATAAGTAGACACACTGGAAAATCGCGGGAATAGCTGACTGTTTGCTAGGCTCCAACGTGATGTATATAACACTGAATATTTTGTATCAACATTGGCTATCGTTTATTTTAAGCATTGTTTCTCTCTACAACAGGCACAATTAGAACTGCACAGCTTGGACACACAGCGTGTGTGATTTGTTCCACAACTGTTCACACGTGTCACGGTTAATATAATACAGTTTATTGGAGACTATTTTATTAAACATTTTCGCGATTTTCCAGTGTCTCTACTAATAAGATAATTTGCACAGATAAAAATATGGCAAAATATACTTACAGTTAACTCCAACATCACTCCTTGAAAATTTGTTTCTTTAAAACGAAATATTTTGTTAAAATTGGAAAAAAATCTTATTTAATAAAAATTAACTATTCCAAATTTTTTTTCCCCAAAGTTGCCTATTGGCTGTTCGAGTGAATGCGAAGTTACGACGTTAATAACAATTTGAATTTTATGTGCATCTACTGTGCAAAACTGTGCGGCTTAGGACGCAAACATAAATAAAAGTCTGTCAACGTGTGACAGAAATTAAAAAAAAAAAAAAAAGGATCGGCTAGAAACGCGAGCTAAATCCAGGCGGCGGAGGATGCGACAACTTGGCAACTGTGCCAAATGATACACGGAATTGACTCTAGAAGATCATAACGTAACGATACACGACAAGTGTGTTTATGACAAAAATAACTCACAACCAACTAAATATTTAGAGGAGTAATTCGTTCCTTCAGGAAGAGATATGCGTGTAAGCCAACTGCAATCAAGTTTACGAGCAATGTCTGAAAACGTGGCGTAAAAGCGACAAACCTAACAAGAGGAGTTATCGCTCTGCCAATCTGAGCTACTCTGCGTGTCTTCTTGCAATAAGGCAATAAAGCGTCAGTTAATATTGTCCATTTCACGAAGCCAACTTACAAAAAAAAAAAACGCAATCTTAAGGCCATGCCTGGTAGTTTTGCAGTGATTTCGAAAATAATTTTTCCAAAATGAACTAATATCTCTATCACAAAATCGCTACATTGTTTTGTCACTAATACATCAAAGTTTCTATCAGAATTTTTCCGTTGTAATGAACACAATGGATTTTTAGATTTTTGCACCCAAAGTATCACATATTTTAGCATGAAAATGAGCCAAAATGGCACAAAATATTTTTTTTTTTTTACTGGCAAACGACTAATTTTTTTTAAAGCCTACGTATAATTGTGCATAATATGACTTCACACGCTCTCGATTTTTTTCAACCCATTTAGTTGAAAACTTGTTGAGTTTTTTGCACCAACGTGAAAAAAACTACCGGGCATGGCTTTAAGATGTAAGGAAATGTTAAGACGTCGAGCGAAGGACCGGAATACTTACGGGCGCGGTTCATCTAAGTTTTCAACGTTTTTATTTATTTTTATATTTGTACCATATATTAATTTTCTAATTAAAAACATTAGTTGTGACTAAATCTTCCTCTTAGAAAATTTTTGTATCTCTCATAGTTTTTGCGTAATGAGTCGTAAACGTCAAAATTTGCACTTTATGGTTTTATTTACGCCACTAAAACAAACTGATATAACAAACCGGAAAAATTCACAGCATATAACAATGTAGTAGGCTATGATTTGACATACATAAAAACAAAAAATAGAATATTTTTGTATTTTTAAAAATTTGTTGAAATGTTTAAATTTTTATTTTACAATTCAGTATGTTTTATTAAATACAAAAATATTTTACTTTTTGTTTTTATAATATGTCAAATCATAGCCTACAACATTGTTCTACACTGTGAATTTTTTTCGGTTTGATATGTCAGTTTGTTATAGTGGCATACATAAAACCTTAAAGTGCAAATTTTTACGTTTACGACTCATCACGCAAAAACTATGAGAAATACAAAAATTTCCTAAGAGGTGTATATAGTCACAATTTATGTTTAAAATAAGAAAATAAATATCTGGTACAAATATAAAAATAAATAAAAACGTTGAAAATTGAGGTCAACCGCGCCCTTAATCGTCGATAAAATTTGAACTACTTATCACAATTCGATGCGATTATTTTGTCAAGTAGATATTTTATTAGCGGAAGACTATTCATACAGCCCTGGGCGGTAGTACGTTTTACTTTCGAGTACCAATTTAACAACGGTTTTTAGAAAAATAAGGTCTTGAAACGACAAATATACAAAAAAGGAAAACTGCAGTATTTATAATTTTTAATATGATAATATCCAGGCCTCTATAATAACATAATTTAAAAAAATACTCGCGTTTTGATTTGAAAATAATTTTAAACCATTTTAAAACTGATTTCAGTCTCACATCAGTAAATATATAAATAACAGACCGCCCACTTAAGAGAAGGGGGGGGGGTGGTGGTTAGACAATTCTATTGTATTTTCAGATTTTAGCCATAACATTTATTAAAATTGTGTTATCAAAATTTTCTCTCCGACGAAGCGCAGGCTATATTCTTGGTAAACAGCCATCAAAAATAATGGAACAATTCAGTAATTTGCCATGCAGAATCATTGCAAGAGAATTGTTGGAAGTTAAAACTTATAAGTCGGTTGCAATGATTCTGCACGGCAAACTACTAAAAGATTACATTATTATTTCCGTCAAGAATTTTACCAAGAATATATAATATGCTTTGTCGAAGAGAAAATTTGGATAAATAACTTGAATTAATGTTATGGCTCAACAACTGAAAATATAATAAAGTTTTCTAACACACCCACTTAAACTTAAAAAATAAAATTCTTGTTGCGTAATGTTCCATGGTCACTATTGGCTCTGAATTTTAAAATTAAGTCTCGAAAATGAGTTACAAGTAAGCATGAACAAATCTAGGAAACTCTTCGATCCAGAGGGATCAGCGAACTCTACCGCACGAACTACACGGCTGTTTCGTTGAATTATGGCTCCCCGCACTGTAATTCCATGCTCGGTGCGGTCGTTTCATACCGAGACCTCCAGTCGCTGACTCGAGAGCCGGCAGCGAAATGCATCCGGGCGTCCTGAAGTGGTCGGACCCAGAACACAGAATATCTAGGAATACAGAAGTGAAATAGCCGGTAGGACGGCGAACTCAAGACGCACACGCCAGCAAACTGGCTTCGCTGGACAGTATCATGGCGGTAATGACTACCGCCAATCAGCGTTAAGGGCGCGGCTACCACAATTTTCACCACCATTGTTTTTTTTATTTCTAGCAGATATTTTTTTTTCTTATTTAAGACACAATATATTTTTAAAAAATGCTGAAACTGTAAATAAAAATTTAAAAAGTTCAATATTTTTTTAAAATACAAATAATTTTTATTATTTAATTTTATGAGCATGTCATTGTAGCCTGCAATGCCTTTATCCACTGTGAATTTTTTGAGTTTGGTATATCAGTTGGTTTTAGTGTAGTCGTTAAAACGGAAACATGCAAAAATATGACTTTAACAAGCCATTATGCGAAAACAATGAAAGATAAAAAAATTTCATTAGAGCCAAATTTAGTCACATTTTGTGTCTAAAACAAGAAAAAAAATCTGGTACGAATACAAATTAAAATAATGATGGTGAAAATTGCGGTAGATCGCGCCCGGCGGCCGCCTGGTGAAGGGTGTATTTGTGTGAGAGAGGCGAAAATATATGAGGCGCTACGAGTGACGCTGGCCGGCACATGTATTGTAATATCGCCTCTATGGCCAGAGTTGTAAACGCGCGCTGTGTTCCCGCCGTAACGTTTTCACTGTGTGACTTTAAGAGGCGATCCTATCATTTTATTGAACGCGTCACTGTAACAAAGTCCAGTGTACTTGTAGACCTCAGTTTCGAACAAATATGTGACATATATCTTGAGAAACAACCGCGTGGAAAAGCCGATGTTAGCCAAGTTTGAGGGCTTTAAAATAATGCTTCTAATATGCGTAGTGTCTTGAAAGTCACATTCACAAATAGTATGGAGTGTGTTTTCTTTTCGTAGATAAGCATTGTGGACGCACGTTTACTGGTCTCTGAGCAAAAACGTAACTTCGAACACACTGCACGCAGTTCAAGCGTCAGTCAGGCGGCTGGTCCTACTAAGCGACATTCAGGCCAATATGAAACCTGACCTAACATGCAGGAGCCAAAAATTCACGGGGTTGGTGTCAAAAGTCTCCGGCAACCAATAAGCGGCGAAGTTCGCCCGTATCAAATGAGCCGACACGTCATTTCACGTCTGTATTACTACTTAGTCTGTGCCCAGACGCTGGCATGGATACAAATATAGGCACGTGACGAACACATTCGCCGGGGTTTATTTCACACTGTGATCAGTCTCTCTTTCAGCTCGGCCACTCGTGTAGGCGTGAAGTAGAGGAGATATGCTGAAAGAGTGAAAGAGAGAAGGGGATGGGATAGAGGGAGAAAAATATTTGATCAGCTACCTTGAGCTGTAAGGGCGACACTGCTTGCCGCAACACCTAAACGAAGCACTGAACTAGCATGCAATACGGAATTGAAACGATGAACACGTAATTTCATTGGTGGAAAGTCTATAGCAAAGTTCAAGGCACGTCTATATCTGAGTTTCACATACATCCGGTCATTACATTTTGAAGTACGGCAGTCTGAAAGGGCCGTTTTTAGCCATGTTGGAGAGCTTAGAAAAAGTGTTTTTAATGCGCATGGTGTTTTAACAATGACAATTCGTCCTTCTCAGAATTTTTTTCTTTTCGTTAATTGGTACAACGGACACACGTGGAATTGTTTCGAAAAAAAAAAAACATATTTCTCGGCAAACTACAACGCATTTTAAGCTCGTTGTAGGCGTCGCCCTTAAGGCGAGTTGAATTTTTTTTAAAAACAAAATATAACATTAATTTCACTGAAATATAAAAATAAAACCTTCGTAGACTTTTAACATTCAACAAATGCCTGATCGTATTTAGTCACTTATTCTGGAATAATCTATTTATGATTGCGTTATAATTATATGTTAAGTGAAATAGATTTATGAGTTTATAGCAAGGTAATATATTTTATCAGAGAGCTAAACAATAAAAATGAACGAAAAATTCCAACGTGATTTGTATGTCGTACATTTAACAGCGAGGTCTCGAAAGCTGGTGATGATGCTATACTGTAGAGCAAGAATGCAGTGGTGACGGAATGTACGATGGGGGAAATGGCGAATGTACGATGCGGGAAATGGGAGTACCACGAGAAAACTACCGACCAACGGCAAAGTCTGCTACATTTCTCGAAATTAGACTCTTCTAGTAATCGAAACCGGATTGCCTTCGTGAGAAACGAACGTTCTGACCACTGCTTCAATATGCTTTATGAACATCATCAGTCCAGTTTAAATCGGCAAGAAATTCCTAGCAATGCCAAATACCTAGGGACCCTTCTTTTTCGCGAAAATAATTTTGCCCCACATTGTTTCAGTGTGTTACGAGCACACCTGCAGTTCTGCTTCGTGGTCAGTGATTGGATATTTTAACTGTCCGAGCCTTGGGATTCTATCGGCAAATCACAGACGTGTGGTGTTGCTGTAACCTTATTCTGATTGGCTCAGTCAAATTAAATACGTCACTTCACAAATACAAGCTGCCAATAACCATGAAGCAGAATTGCAGATGTGAACGGAAGGCACTGAAACGAATTGGGGCAAAAATCTTTTTCGCGAAAAACAGGGGTCCCTAGCGATTAGTCTATAAACAGATATACCTTGTACACACAACAATCTTACAACTATACAAGGAAAGAGGCTCTGACAACGATTTTAAAATTACGCTGACACGAAACATTTTTGCGATTTTCCAGTACCTCTATTCTGAGCTCTGTCAACGATTTAAGGTGGATTCACAATGCCCCGACGAGGTCGGCACAGCAGCCCCGACACAATAAAATCTGAACAGCAACCAATAAAAACCAAGCTTCAACCCGACGAGCGTACATTCTATTTCTAATTTTTGCTGTGTCGGGACTTGCAGGTAAAGGAAATGCAACATTACAAAACGAAATTTACTTACAACAGAATATTCTTGGTATATTTCACTTCTAATATATATATATATATATATATATATATATATATATATATATATATATACACATACACACACACACCCAATAACACTTCGACAACTGATAAACTTCACCGAATGTACCTTGACTACAGTTAATTTTCGAGCCAGATATTCATTGCTTGGTTTACAAACAAAGGAACTAGGTTGTTTGCGAATAAATATCGGAGCATTGTGAACGCTACCAGAACCATCGTGGCTGTCTTTCTTACAGAATTGTTGTGTCGGAGCTGTTGTGCCGACCTTGTCGGAGCATTGTGAATACACCTTTAAACAGTGGGTACGACACGTCTTGGCATAGGAATGCAAACAACTACAGCAGTAAAATACGAAGCGTTTACGGGCACATACCCACAAAATGCCCCCACTTTTTTTTTTTTTATGTGAGGAATGACTTTCTGAATAACTAACCTGCTATTCGGCAACAGACTGTAACCTATATGAACGACAAAAAATAAATTTCTATCATAATTTTTAAAGCATACGTTCACTTTACTGCATTTTTACGTTCGAATATAAAATAACTCTACGAAATCGCGACTACTACGTCTCAAATAACGTAAAATCAACTGTGAGACCACCGATCTCATAACTCACACATCAGGAAGTTCGAGAACGAGATGGCTGCCCGTTAAAAGTCAAAGTTTGGACTTGGTACCTGCATTCGACAGCATACATTTACTTAACACTGCTTTAAGCCAAACGAGTGTTTACATAATAAAAGTTGTGTTCAGATCTATGTTTCAACGCGTCGTACGTAACTTTGCAACTGAAAAATAATATTAAGTACTGCTTTGTTTTAATTGTCTGATATATCTAAAAAAATTAATTCCGGAACTCAGAACAAAACATAACAAAGCTAAACAAAATTTCAGATCCATTAAATGCCCATGCACGCATGCGCTATCACTAATTCTAAAGTTGAACCCAAGACCCTTCCGCCGTTATCAACATCAAACGTTAAAGACGTGTGCATTACCATTCCTAGAAGTTGTTTTACAACAAAACAGTTCAAAAGGGTTTCAAGCGGTTTCTGCAATATTACCTATGTATTGCCTCGATAAAAACTTTGCACAGTAAGAAAGCCAGCTGTAAAGATTTTATCGTTTAGAACGTCTAGATTGCGTACCAGATGCCACGTGACAAGACTTCCAGACATTCTTGAAAGTTAAACATAAAGTACCTCGTTATTATTTATCCCACGTACGATCTACCGTAAGCTTGCCCTTGACCGTATAAAAATTACGAAAGCAAAGAGTAGAAGCATTAAATCAAAGAAATTATCGTCGCACCAACAAGTTACTTAATGCATTCAACTAACTGTCTTGGTAAAACCAAATAGGAGGATCGGTAAACTGTAACAATACGTACAAAAATATTCACTACTACATTTCTCGAGTGTCCATTTAACAAGCACTTAGTTGACCTGTAACAACTGACTGCCAACAAGAAAAAATTAATCGTGCCGCAACCATTTAACAAATAACGAGACAGCCATTTCACACGTGGCGTGACGTTACCTGAACAAGTTTGCGTAATTACCTAAAGCGTTAACCACAAGTCAGTAAGGCTCAAAGACAAAGGCATGAGCATTCCTCCACACTTTCCACATCACCGCATGTTATATACTATGTGCGTTGCTCGTGTTTGAGGCAATATCGTTCGACATTTATGGTACCGAAAGCGAAAGTAACTTTGGCCAGGTGTGATGACTTAAGGGGGGGGGGGGGAGTCCATCGAACAATTTAATTGTTTAAATTTTTTTTTTTTACGTGGAGTGGTTTATTTTATAGACATAAGTTGCAACTATTTTTTACTGAAACTAAATGTTTTTAGCTTTCATAGTATTTGTATTACAACATATTAAAGTCAAAATTTGCGTAGAACGGTTTAATGCAAGGAAGGAAAACAAATCAACTTACATAAATGAAAAAAAAAAATTCACACTAAAGAACAGTTCCATGAACTGTGGCATGACATGTATAAAAACCATATTCATTGTAGTTTTTATACATATTTAAAAACAATTATAATTTTTTTTACTTCAAAAGCATTATTTTTAAAATACAAAATAAGTCAATGCGGTTTGTAAACATGTCTTTTCGTAGCTTGTCACACTGTTGTTCAGTGTTTTTTTTTTTTTTTTTTTTTTTTTTTTTTTTTTTTTTTTTTTTTTTTTTTTTTTTTTTTTTTTTTTTTTTTTTTTTTTTTTTTTTTTTTTTTTTTTTTTTTTTTTTTTTTTTTTTTTTTTTTTTTTTTTTTTTTTTTTTTTTTTTTTTTTTTCATTTCAGTAAACAAGTTGGTTTTCCTTTATTGCATAAAACAATTTTATGCAAGTTGTGACTTTAATATGCTATAATACAAAAACTATGAAAGCTAAAAAATGTTAGTTAAGGTAAGAAATAGTCACAACATATGCCCACAAAACAAACCCGTATCTCGTACAAATTTAAAATTATTAAAACCATTAAAATTTTCAGTGACCCGCCCGCTTAAGGGAATTTCAATTTCAATAATAATATTTTTATCACATATGGCAGCCCTGAGTACAGAAATTTACTTCGATAAATTCCAAATAATGATTGTCCACATAACATGACATTAATATTTACTCACAACTGACTTACAAATAAAATAATTGTGAGTATTTGTCCTAAAATAGTCACACACACACTTCTGGTACTTAAATTAAGTGAGATGTCAGTTTTGCCGTATCGCCAGTAAATTTAGTACTGCATAAGTCCTCAGAAATGTAAGAATTTAGTGACATTATATGAAACAGTATATACCTCGCCTAGTAATAATGCTTTGTGGTTGAATACAGTAAGCTGTACATGCATAGCTTTGCATTTAGAGAGTTATTGCCTAAATAGTACTAGAGGTATACTGCTATAGGCGGTTCACATTAAAATTAGCATTTCCCAACACTTATAATAATGACGATATATGAGGTATACTGCTATAGGCGGTTTACATTAAAATTAGCACTTCCCAACACTTATAATAATGAAGATATATTTATTTAGGGAATAGAAGTAAACTTTTGAGAGTTGAGAAATTTTTACGCAAGTTTTTAGTTACGTGTAAGTTATCGTATTTAAACAGTACATATGGAGGTATAATGGCTCACAGAAAATTGTACTCAGTTTATCCTGAACAGCCTATATCGGAAAACAACTAAGGAAACAGGTAATCTCGAATTTTGCTTTCGTTTCGCTGTAGAATTATCCTCGCCGCGAATAAACGTGAATTCTTTGAAGGCGTTGCTACCGTAAGTAGTCGTCCAGATGCTTCCGCTCGCCTCGTAATTCAGAACTGGCTTGCATAGTCTTGTCTGGTCGTTAAAACACATGGCATGTAGACTACTTTCATGAAAACCGAAGGTAAATGGTCAAGTCGAGAAGGGGAGGAGAAATATCACGAGTGTAAATTATAATAAATACGTACCTACTATACAAAAAAAATGTTGAAACAGTACCAGCTGTTTCCTTAATGACTCGTCTTCTTATAAAATATTCTTGGAACAAAGTAAATTTAGTGGTTACATAGGCGGTGTCGAAGAAGAAGAAACCGGTATACCAAACCATTAGAGCAGAAAATTAGCGCGTAATTTCACACGTCTCCCTTAATGGCACTTGCAAAAAAATCTTTAATATAGCGTTTGTTTTATACTTGTTTCGCTTCTCAGAATCGATTTGCTATTAATGTGTGATCATTGAGCAAAGATTCAGGGAGTTGTTTTATTTGGCAAGTTCTACGGCCGCGTGCAACAGAAGGGTCATAGAAATGCTGATCATGAACTTCTTGCAACGCAGTTTCCTCTGCTCAGCGGTTTGTAATCATTACTTTTGACTGGTCACAGTAAAATGATCACTTTGGAGAAATGTTTCGTCCAGAATGAACATAAACACTTTTCTTTTATGTGACCTTGTAGGTTGGCTGGCGAAATACATTTCATACCGTGCTTATTATTTAGGGTGGCACATTAATATTATTAACCTGAGAAAAATAAAATTTCGGTTGAAAAAAGATAAACAAGGCTCCAACAGTGCTAATTTTATAATGGATTGTCTATTAAAAAACTTACGTTTTTACTGTAGTTTTACAGTTTAATTAAAACTACATCTATCAAGGTGTCAGACGGCCGTGTAAATGGAGGGAATTAAAAAAAATATCAGGACTACGATGTTGTAGAACTGTACTTGGTCCACCTGCTGATTAGCACAATGAATGTTGCCCTTCTGAGAATGAGAGAGAGAGAGAGAGAGAGAGAGAGAGAGAGAGAGAGAGAAACACATCAACAAAAAAACAAACTAGAGATTTCATTTTGCCACGTGCACAGGAAGCGTATTTGTAAACGGAGTAGAGTTGAGTTTTATTCTCGTATTAACACACAATTTTAAAAATTCACAAATCTAATATTCTGTGCCTGTCACATTTGTATGTTTACAAAAACCGCAAATGCGTCGCAAAAGCCGGGACATGATTTGCAGTAATACCGTTATCGCGCAAACTGCCAATGACAACTGTAAGTTCAGGTAAGTTTAGCTACAATAGTAATCAGTTTTGTAAATTCCAACATAGTTAGGGAAGCCACAGTTAGCACAGCGACTAGGGCGCTCGCTTTCCTACCAAGATGAGCCGGGTTCAAATTCAGGTAGGGTCGACCAGGATTTTCGCATGTCAGAATCGTACCGGACGATGCCGTTGGTTGAAGTGCTTTCTCTGGGATATCCCGTTTCTCCCTCCCTCTTTTTTCTATGCAGGCCTGCTCTATATTTAGCTCAAAACACCCTTCATCAACGTCTTGTTAACCCGTACAATCACTTTGTCTGGTATATAGGATAGTTGAACAGGCACAGAATTTGTGATAAAGAGTTGTACATAAAGCAAATCCAGCGTCTTATTAGATACGTCCTTTACAGCTGAAAGCTGTCATCTGTCGTTGAAACCATTGCTTTCTATTTGAATTTTTCAGCCTACAATACGACCACAACTCACATTCCCCACTGGTTTCAAGGTACGAGAAAGTACGTCAGTGATAAAGGTAAAGTTTTAGACATAATATTGAAACGTTGCACACCTAAAACTATAATTTAATTTGTGACAGTATGGGATTAAGCGCTGATAAAATTGTTTTCACTTACTCAGTACAACAAACTGTTGTAAACACTGCATAAATTCATGTTGACTGGGTTTAAAATCAACGTGTCTCATCAAATTTACGAATAGGCAAGTATAGGTCGTTCGGGATAGAGTAAGCACTAAAGAGTTAACCTTTGAAAAAAAAATCACCAGCCGTTACTGGACATGATTCAATATCAATAACAGTTATCTTGCAGCTTGTGGCAGCGATTTTCTGAACGTAGTTCCGTGTATTCTCGTATTTAAATACAACAATACAGAGATAAAATCAACTAAAATCGACAGACTTGTATTTTACGTAATTAATAAACTTTATTTTTATCAAACTATATAGGTTCCTACCGACTGCGCTATTTATCTTTCACGCGCAAACATTAAGTGACGTGTCCAGAGAGGTTAGACATTTCCCGTCGTTAGCTGTTACGCGCGGAAAGATACGAATTGTCTGAAAATAGAAATTTAGCAGGGCTTTTGGAAGTGCTCACTTTATTGCGAACAGTCTATACTCTAACAACACAATCTATGATGCGGTGAACAAATGTTGCCATAACAAGCCAGGTAAACTGTAGAAAGCTTTTTCAAGAAAATTATTATTTTATCTTCAAAGTAGACAATATTTTCAACTCCGTTCTTTGCAAATTATACACGTAAAGAAAAGCCCGCTATGCGGTGCTAAAACATTATTAGTAGTAAACGTGGTCTTTTTTTTTTTTTTTTTTTTTTTTTTTTTTTAACAAGTGTCTTATTTGACAGTAGTTCCAGCCAAACCACCTCTGTAAAACATTTCGTTTTATTTTTAATGAAGTGTCAACTGTACTACCTAGGCACGATAAAATTCTCACACCGCGATTTGAAATTTCGCATGTTAACAGCAATCAATATAATGGGTACGATCCAGCTGACATTTTGTGGACGAAATCAATGACGCTGGTTTTATTGCGTCACACAGAACAATTCACAGACTTGGTAATATATTCGTGAACACACAGAGGTCTATGCACCTAAAACTTAATCTTGCGTTCAAGCAACATCTCTTGAACTAAATATTTCAATGATAAAGGAGGGGCGTGAGGGTGAGAAGATTAAGTTTATCATGATAAAGGTGATACTGTGGATACCCTTATTTTGAATATTTCTCAATACTAGAAGTTACGTATTACTTGGAGAAATGTAATACCTTCACTGAAAAAAATACTTATTAGTCACTGCAAAATATTTTGTTAAAATAGACCTCACCAAATTTTTTTTTGTAGTGACCGCAAAACATTTTTGCTGGCCCCAATAAAGTTTTGCAGTGACTACAAAAAATGTTGTAACCACTAAAAAAAATTTGGTAAGGTCCATTTTAACAACATATTTTGCAGTGACTAATAAGTATTTTTTTCAGTGTTTGTCTGTAAAATTATTGAGTATCACCGAATGCCAGGTATCGATAGTATGCGAATTTGGCCTACTTAAAATAGCAATTATATTTAAAACACTTGCGTATCGCTACCTGGCAGTAATTACCACAGAATGTAACTTGCAAAACGATACACATTACTTGCAATCCTTTTCATACTGATAACACATAATACTACCACACTCCCCTACCCCTTTTCATAGTCAATTTTTCTCCTTTCCAGGAAGGGAAATACATCCATTACAAATTTACAAATAAAAAAATTTGGATTCAAATCGAAGGTGGAAAGAAACTTTTAGAACATCCTGTACGCTCGTTGCAGGTTGGAATGATCGCGCATGGATCACGTGACCCGCTGCGCCCGGTAGCTGCCAGCGGCTCTGTGCGGCCGGGTAATTGATTGGGCACGCCGGGATAATCCGCCTGATCGGCTCGTTACGACGCAACACAAGGGCGACCTGCTCGCAGCAACAAACGACTGCACCGGTCGTCTACCCTGCAACCAGCGCGTCACGGCCGAGGTTATCTGCACAACTCGATATACCGTCACGGCGTGATACAGCGATAAAACTCTTTATATCATCCTCGGCTCTATACAACGCGACAACTCGATACACCGTCCTGGGTTTGATATAGCGCGACGATTCGATATACCGCCCCGGCCTCGATACAGTGCGACAACCCGATATACCGTCATCGGCTCGATATAGCGCGGCATCTCGATATATCGTCTTCGGCTCGCTACAGCGCAACAACTCGATACACCATCCTGGGTTTGATATAGCGCGACGATTCTATATATCGCCCCGGCCTCGATACAGTGCGACAACCCGATATGCCGTCATCGTCTCGATACAGCGTGACAACCCGATATACCGTCATCGGCTCGATATAGCGCAACATCTCGATATATCGTCTTCTGCTCGATATAGCACAACATCTCGATATATCGTCTTCAGCTCGATACAGCGCAACAATTATTCAGGGTGTCTAGAAACAAACACACAACAAACACACTACACTAATTCTTGCCTAATAAGAGAGTATAACAATTAACTAATATTTTAAGCATTGTTGCTGTTTACATTATTCCATGCTGGTAAAACCGCGTCCGGCCAGCTAGCCGTGCATATAAAAGTTATTATATTGTGTGCATGCCTGCGTCAGAGTTGTTAGGCAACTATGTAGAAGCTTGAAATCAAACTACTAAGTACAGTATGATAATGCAACATTATTTAGGGAAAACAATTACAATTTAATTGCTGTTTGAAGTCTTACGTGAGATGTTATGCCACTGATCGACAAGTAGTATTTCAGCATTCTTTAAAGTAGGCGCCTCAGAGTTCCGGGAACTGACCGAGAAAATAACAATTTCAATAGTCTTTCAATATAAATTGAACTAACAGGTCGATCGGCTTGGCGAGATCTAGAGCACAGTATATTTTAATTCCGCTACGCGAATAACAACTGAAACTATTACTTATTTTTCTTAGAAGTATTTACATCACAGTTTACAGGGTATGTGCACAACGGTGGGTATAAACGCGTGTCCTAGTTCTCATACGGAGATATAATGTTTAGGTTCTCGTAGTTCTCGAAAGTTTATGTCGCATAAAATAAAAGAAACCTTCGCAGAACAGACACGTGGTCTCTCGAGACATGCGGAGGCTAGAACTGGTGGGAGATGATATCACTGGTTCACAGCGCCGACGAACGCCGTACGCCTTTTACGGTCCTTTTACGCCGGCGGGGGTTTGTACTCAATCCACTGCGTCGTGAGGGAACAACATCCATAGATGTTCACGGTAAACTTATGCCTAGTGCTCACGGCCATCTTTCTGGCACAAGACGAACACATTCTTCTAGCAAACTTGTGTCGTGTGAATACCACCGAGCATACTAGTAGCTATTATAAAAGGACTTGTATGCCAGCTAATTCGGAATAGGGACGGTTCTATTGTTAGTTATCTTTCTTGTGTGAGTCGAATGTAAGAAATGCATGCCTTAGTGTCTTTTAATTAAACGACATAGCTTACAAATACTAAGTATTGTGAAGTAAATAGTGTCTAGCTGGACAAAATAAGCTATTGAAGGAATACGTGCCACATCGTGAATGTCAGGATATTATCAAACCAGGTCATTATCTGGTACCGACAATATCTTCATCTTTTCCTTTTATAATTTGTTTTTGGGGAAAACACAAGCAATAATGCACTAACTACCTTCAATACCCCAAATGCAACTTTAAAATCTGCATTAAAAATTTTAATGGTGTACACATCTTGTACCTGAAAGTTTGCCGCGTGACCTAAAAAAAAATCATTTAACTAGGTAGGATGCAAGTTAAAATGCTGTTAACTAGTGTTCACTTTCTTGTACACCTCTGACGCTCACTTGCACGTACAGGAAAAAAGCCCGTGTGTACTGGGCTTCAACGCCGCGTTTAGAAGTAGGGGGGGGGGGGAGGGCAAAAGGGGAATTTTCCCATGGCCCCTTACTCTAGAGTGCCTCACTTTTTGGACTAAAAATATAAAAACTTATAATTTGAACTGAATGGAATTTCCTGAAGCTCCCATTCAACCACGATGGTAGATGAGAAATACTAATTTGAAGTGTAAAGTGCATGTATAAAGACGTTATTGATATCCAGAATGGGCAAATTAAGAGCTATGACAACGCTGCTAACATGTGAGGAAAGTATACAATCTATGCTGCTCCGGGCCTCACATTCTCATAAAGTGACCCTGCTGGGCCTTAGCTCCAATATAGGCTGCATTTGTATACGCGTGTGAGGCACAAAATACGTAGACGACGTGCTAAAGGCACCACTGACCAGCGTATGTAATGCAATATCACATCTATACGCGCAAGTTTTTCAAAGTACGTGCAGTACTTTAGAGTGGTTCTGTTCCCAGTGGAACTTGCAGCGGTGACTTGACCATGCCTCTTTGCTTGTGGAAAGTGTGGAGTACAACGCATTTGTATATACGTGTGTCTTTCGAACCTGGCTGGTATTTTCCTAGATACGGCAGTTAAAAGAGAGCCGTTCCTTTTATCATTTTGAGGGGGCCAAAAAATTGTGTTTCTAGCGAGCGTTTTCATTACTTTCATAAGATAACGCTTTATGAAGAAATGAAATAAATGTGCATGTGTTTAAGGCCATGATCTTTAATTTATACGGTTTTTGCAATAATAATTATTTTTTTTTTTAGTTTAAACGAAAGCAGATATAAAAAAATCTGTTTGGCAGTTTTCTTTAAAATGGTTTCTTCCGTGATAGCTAAAATTTTGAAAAAAAAAAAAAAAAAAAAAAAAAAAAAAAAAAAAAAAAAAAAAAAAAATTATATGGTTTCGTCAAAAAAGTCAATTAACGAGAATGTCATTAATTACAGAATTACCTAAAACCACGGTATATACTTCCTTGAAAAAATCAGCCAACATGGAGAAGACGATTTGAAATAAAACAGCCCGACAGATTTTTTATATCTGCTCTCGTTCAGACTTAAAAAATTAATATCGCTAAAAAATTAGAAACTAGAGAGCTTGGGAGACTAAGATGCGAAGAACAATGAGAGCGACACTAAAACACTAGAGTGAAGAGATTATGGTCAGCACTAAATATCTTGGTCTTTAACGCTCGTAAGGGGTGACATGATGTAAGTAATGAGCGACGCTGTATAGGGCAGGGGAAACGGGAGATATAAGAGAAAACCCGTCGAACACCACATGCGAAAATCCGAGGACCGACCCTGCCCGGGAATCGAACCCGGATCGTATTGATGGGAGGCAAGAGATCTGACCTTTTTTCTTGTCGAGGTCTCAACATCGCCAAGGAGCATCCCTTTTACAACTTTATTATTGGACAATTCCCCAGTTGTGACAGTTTTGTTGACTCTGACGATGCAAATGACTCGAACGGACAAACACAAATTTTATACCCAGCCAGACCTGGGAATCGAACCCAGAACCCCCGTATCAAAGTCGGCCGCTCAACCAACTGAGCTCTGAAGAACCAAGAGGCCACTCTAATGCACTAAAGCGCGCGCATCTACTATTCCACAGCTCCACAGTGGTTCAAAAGGGGATGTAGGTGGATAAAATTATTCAAGCAGGATAATGACACATTCAAAGAAATTATTCACGTTATAAATGCTTTCCAGTTCGGAAAGTGAGAAAAATGGAAGCGATTTTACTGAAACTGTTCACTAATTTACAGTCAGTAGAATAGTAACATTTTATAAACCCAAATTAACGTACATCCTTAAGTGGTTTCGTTTATATATATATATATATATATATATATATATATATATATATATATATATTAAAGAAATTATTTCATTTCGTTTTATATTGGAAAAATAAAATACTAAAAAATTATCATTTCATATGACTTGCTTGCAAACAAACAGAATTTTTATCCAAATTACATAAACTAAATCATTAAAAAAAAATTTCCAATAAACAACAAACTATAGATGACATTGACTATATTTGGCTAATAATTTATGGTTGCATTTTGTTTACAACGTACGTGGCCTTTCGGCGATTTCATTTCATGTAAAGTGCGTACAAGACGGCCGCCTGGACGGTGACAAAATTTATTTTATTTTATTTTTTTTATTTTAAGGTTAGTATTCAGTTTTGTGACGTGACATGAATGACAGCTTGCTAAAAATACAGAAGCATTCGGAAAATAATATTCTGTGTGTTTTTTTAACAGGAATGCGATCACCATCTTGTTTCGTGTAGTATTCGGAAAATACATTTAACACAATATCATATTGCAACGTAAGCATTTCTAGAAGTCGTCGAAGTGTCGTAAAGCAAGTACTAGTATCGTTGTATTACGACTCTTGGTTCTGCAGTGGCACGGCGTAAAGTCTTAACGGTTTAGGCTTTAAATTTTATTTCAATAAACTGTGATTTAAGTATGGACAACCCACATGACCTGATATCTTTCCAAGATAACTGTTTTCATATAATTAAAATGTTTGAGTAGTAGACTAACATACTAATTTATCTTAATTTTGCTAGCATTCTATGCACTAAAAATTTACATTTAGAATTCCAATAATTCTTTGAATTTGTTTATTCAAAGTAATTTTTTCCACTCCTGTTACGCTTTTCTTGAACGTAATTTCATGTAAACAAAATGGATAGTTTCAAACTGTAGGAAATAGTATTCGACCATTGAATGCTGGTAAAACATTTACTTGACTTTCATGAACATTGACTAAGAAGTTAACAATGCAATATTTGAAGTACATACCTTATATGGCGATGTACCTGTACACTAAATAATTGTTGAACTTCCGTCACAAAACCTAGGAAGAATGTTACAAACAATTTCGGTGGTTATAAATCATATTAATGCCTATAAGAACAAACGGAATAAATTTTTAACACAGTGTATTGAACAAAAAGCTTGCACGCCATGTACTTTTCGAGAAAAAAACTACAACTTGTTAATTAACGTATTGCCTGTTAGAAAGAGAGGTTTTGGTCGTAATATTCAGGTCTTCAGCGCTGGTGATAAGCGACATGAGGAGAGTGTGAAGAGGCACCGGAATTAAAGAGTGGGGGAAACGGAAGATCCCCGAGAAAATCGGCCGACTAACGACATCGTCCGGCACGATACCCACATGCGGAAATCCTGAAACCTAACCCGCCCGGAATCGAGCCCGGGTCACTTTGGTGGGAGGCGAGAGGTATGACCATTCGGCCACTATGTCTTGGCTGAGTTCCAAACTAATCCTCGTTATTTTATAGTGATTGTAATTGTTACAAAAATGTGTAAACTTAAGTATTCACAAATGTTTTAAAGAATTTTAAAAAAAAATTCAATACAATAGGGTACGTATTACGTATATTGTAGAAAATAAATTGGACAGAAGAGATACGTAGTACCCTGCGCCATTACAAGTTTTCTGCATCCATGTAATTCTTATTAATTTTCGTGATGTTACTTTTGTGTAAGACATCCGCTGGAATGAAGAATCTTCTTCCGTTAATACGTTATTTAACGCAAGAAAAGATGCTACATGTATATTTTTCTGTGGGCGTAAAGTTTACAAGTTCGCCGAAGCCAACACCGCAGTGAAGAGAGTCCTTTTTTTGTTTGTTGAAGAAAGCTTGATTCCCGATTGCGCTAAAATCAAAATTACTATTAATTAAATCATCAACTGTTAACACGGTCCCGACAAGAAAACTAGAGATTCGGTCAAAATGTAAGTCACCATTAGGAATGAAAAGTGTTGAACACAAATAAAACCAGGGCTGTTTTATGAGAATGTGAGGCTCGGGGCGACGTAAATCGGAGAGCCCCCTTTTATTTTCCTTTTTACATGCAGTGATAATGTAGCACACTACACTACTCGACATCTCGAATATAACAATAGTGCTCTAAGCGCCACTGTCGTTATTGTAGTACGTAAAGTACCCGCTCGCTTTGTCTGTAGTAGTTGTAAGAAAATCTCACAAACCACAACGCGATGTGGTTTTATACTTGCGTTGCTAATGCAGTTCTTAAAAAAACTAAACGAATACTCCGTATTTGTGTGTCACATATAATAAAACGCCAGTTCAATTCAACTATTAATAATACATTTATTTTTTTTTATTCAAAAGTGAGGCCCGGGGTTTACCCCCCCCCCCCTTGCCCCCTTCTTTTAGATGCGGCCCTGAATAGAACAATATTCCAGGAAAAAAAAAACATTATTTACTAACTGAAACGTTTAATTCGTTTCGTAGTGCGTCTTGCGGAAATTTCGCAATGATAACGGCATCTTAGGACAATCATACCTAAACACTAAGTAAAGAATATGTCATTATTTTAGTAAAATGAATGTGGGTCACGTGAGCATTAAAAAAATCGAACATCTCCGCACCTACCGTGTTTGTCAAACTTAAGGTTACAATATGTTTCCTGTCATCGCCACGTGTACCCAATATTTCGCATGCCCAATGACGCAATTACAAGACCCACGTTGACTCTACAATTCGCTGTCAAGGAGACGGAAAGCCCACTTACCTTGCCTTACTCTACAATTCATATTCGACAACACAGCTACAGCATGTCAAGTGTGTCTGTTTCCTCGAGTGCTTGACAAATAACACGTCACTGCGTAATTACAATTTGAATGCTAATGTAGAAGAACACATGACATTCTGCAGAGAGCTTATTGGTTTTCTGCTGGCATCGATCATTGTAATGTACTAGTTGTACCGACCTTCACCAGTTAACACTTTCAGCGTTTGTATTCTGACCAAAAAAGATGGTTGATTTGCGTAGCTTCATAAGGTAAGTAAAATATTTCTTGCACATCACAAAATATTACAAACCGAAGTCTCTTGAAAAATATAAAATAAAATCCTACGATCATACTAGAATAGAACGGCAACGCTTTTAAGTTAGGAGAGAACGAAAAATTTAAGTCATTTCCGCTCCCTACAGTACTGATTAGCGCGAATTCGCACACAAATCCAAGTCAGCGCACGTGACAAAAATGCATAATTTTATATCTGCAGGACATAGTGTTCGTTTTATAGTCGTTACTCGTGACTACATTTTGCACTTAAGGAACTTTTTTTAGCTCTCATAGTCTTCCCATAGCGGCATGTCAAAGTAAAAATTTGCAAGTTACGGGAACGTGCTAAAAACAAAAACCAACCGACATACGCGAATGAAATAATTCACACTGAAATGATATAGTATGTGTCATATGCTAAAAGATTTTAAAACATACAATGCAATTACTTTGTATTTTTAAAAAATCTAAAAAGAACTATCATGTACTTCATTTATGGTCATTTATAAAAAAAAAAACATTAAGGGACTTTATTGTGTGATTTTAAATCTTTTAGCATGTGGCCCGTACTATCTAATTTCAGTGTAAATTATGTCGTTCGAGTAAGTCAGTTGGTTTTTGTTATTAGCATGTTCCCGTAACTTGCAAATGTTGACTTTGGCATGCCGCTATGAGAAGGCAATATGAGCTAAAAAAAAGTTTCATACAGGGCGCGGTTCACCTCAGTTTTCCACGTCTTTTTTTATTTTTATATTTGTACTAGATATTTTTTCCCCTATTTTAGACATAAATTGTAACAAAATATTCCTCTTAGAAAATTGTTGTATCTCTCATAGTTTTCACGTAATGAGTCGTAAACGTTTTAATTTGAAAATAATTTTACTATCCGAAAATCTCTGCGCGATAGGTTTACGGATGTTAAAATTATTTTCATATGAAAACGCGAATATTTTTGAAATTCTGTTATTATATAGGTCCAGACATTATCGTATTAAAAATTATAAAAATTACAGTTTCTCATTTTTGTAGATTTTGTGGTTTCAAGCCTTTTTTCTTTCTAAAAACCGTTTTTAATTTTTTACTCGAAAGTAAAGCATACTACCTCATAATGTTATATATATATATATATATATATATATATATATATATATATATATATATATATATATATATATAAACGTCAGCTGATAAAATATCTACTCGGCAAAAAATCTCATCGAAATTTGATGAGTAGTTCAGATGTTATTGACTATTGAGTGTTCCAGTCACCCGCTCGACATCCTACCTTTCCATACCCCTTAACATCGAGGTCTTCAACGCTGGTGAATGGTGATATGTGAGTATGGTGCAGCGCCGGGAATGAAGGGGCGGGGGAAACGGGAAAGCCCAGAGAAAACCCGCCCACCAGCGGCATCATCCGGCACGATTCCCACATGCGAAAATCCAGGGACTGACCCCGCCGGAAATCGAACCCGGATCGCCTTGGTGGGAGGCGAGAGATCCGACCCTTCGGCCACCGCGGCCCCCTATAACGATAACGAGCCGCATACAAATCCTGGGCGTTTCTGTAATTTTTACGGCATACCCACATCACCATAAACATATCAAATGATTCTTGAAAATCGTTCATTTTCGCGAACCGATGTACTCACATTAGAAGGTAATTCGTGACTAACTGATACCTTTTGGGTGCGTGACGAAATGACCTTGTGTTGTAGGTCGCTGAATTCGCCGTCAAATCGGTACCAACTTCATCGAAAAAAAGAAACATGGTGCCATTTAACAAAGTGTAGTTGACCTTGGCGTAACTTCAGCGCCTCCGCCGATAAAAAAAATACGGTGGCCCAGTATGACGGTCTTCTCGAACACTGAAACTATTGTGGGTATGATGACTATAGTTCATTCGCCGAGATGTGAGAGTCGTAGTTTGTAAACGAGCGTGCGTGATACTAGTATAAGCGGAAAGGGGTGTACAAGCTACTAACCAGCGCGCGCTGCTGCAGTGTGACGAGATCTAAAGGCACGAAAATTGTTCTATGGACATAGGTCCGAAAATACATAGTTTCTGCACTACAGTTCTCTATAGCTGATGTACGGATCACAGCATGGTCTGGATCATGTCGCTGTGGAGTCATTACAGCAGTCCTGTACATTGTACACTACTTCGTTATGTCACTAACCCATAACAGCAGGAATAACTGTGCAAATTAATATAAACGTACGAATCGCATAAGTAATGTAATGAGAACTGCAGTGCAGAAACGGTGCGTTTTCTGATCTATTAAAAATTTTTTGTTCCTCTAGTAGGGATGCCAACCCCCAGGCGAGACAATCAGTAATAACATAATTTTATTTAAAAAAAAAAAAAGTAAATCAGATGTGACAAAACTTCATGACAACTGAACATTATGAACCAACTGATCGTGAATAAATTATGTTGTTAAAGATGAAACAATGTATTGGATGTTACGCTACATAAAATCATTATTTTGCTAGTTTATACAGTAAACAAGGACAACTTTGTGGCACATTTTGCTGCAGCCAACTCTTTATGGCTAAACTTGTTTTGGTGACATGCAGTATTGCAAGTATAGGTGATTCGGAATAAAGTGAGCACTAAAAAAAGCCCTGCTAAATTTATATTTTCAGCCAATTCGTATGTTTCCGCACGTAACGGCTAACGACGGGAAATGTCTAACCTCTCTGGACACGTCACTTAATGCTTGCGCGTGTTAAATAAATTATGCAGTCGTTAGGAACCTATGTAGACTGATAAAAAAAATTGTTAGTCATATTAAATTCAAGTATGTCGATATCAGTTGATTTTATTTTAGCATTGGTGAATTAAAATATGAAAATACAAGGAACTATATTTGGAAATACGCTGCCAACTATACGGGTAGTAAAGCAACTGTGGTTAATCTTGAATTCAATGCAGTAACGGCTAGTGATATTTTTCAAAGGTACAATTTTTAGTGCTCACTTTATCCCGAACGATCTATACATGACTTCACTTTCTGCCTAAGCAGTGCATTTAGTGTGTCGGTAGATAAATTGGGTCTAAATTCAGTTTGTGTCTAAATCAGCCGTGCATTTAACTAGAGCAGTAGCTTTAGTCCTTCCACATGGCAAAATTTTTTGCAATGGCAGAATCGGGAAACATTGTTCGAAACAAAGAATTTGCATGGTCCGCACATGTAATTGGAATGTTATGTTCTACCAAAAATAACGTGAATAAAAGCTCAGCATTTGTAACGGAAGTGACGTCTTTGTTTACAAAAAAATGATGTTACCGGCTTCGATGTATTTTATTTTCACGTTGTCCTGATGCTTAATAGAATTCACGTGCCGCCTACAGTCGTCCCAACCTCCATGAGCAATCGAAAAGTCGCAATCGCATACAGAACACAACACGTTATTTTCAGACCGTTTGGACACACGCAAAAACATGGCCACTCTTCCGTGTAGCTTGGTCTATATTTCTGAAGAACTTTTTGCCGCTTTGAAAACACGGCGAGTACATTTATCACAATAACTGTTTACTAACACACACTATGATATAGGCCTACACATTATTTGTGTAACACATTAAAATTTAATTACACATAATTTAACACCACAACACGCCGAGACGCAAGTTCTGACAAAGGAATGTCGCACACGCTGAAGTCGATTCGAGATATCGCCATGTGACAGCCATGTCAGAGTCGATAACATATATCGACTGTCTCGCATCGTCTTTTTTACTTTTTACTGCATTTACTGCATTTTCCGTAAAAAATGTTGTCGCGTCCGTAATTCCGGTATTAAGGTTAAAAATCATTGATAATTACGGAAAATCCGTATCAGTTGGCATCTCTACTCTAGACGTGAGGACTGTTTCGTCAAAAATATAGACGTGCAATATGACGACAACCTGTTCACAATATTATTCTGGTAATTATATATCTACAAATTATTACAAATTTACACCCTTCTATCACTTAAATACTGCAGGTATATGTCAAACCCCTCCCCCATTTTCCATTAAAAAAACTTAGTCATCCTAAGTCATCTATCGTGCTCGCCAATAAATAAGAGTTATAATTCAATGTTACATGAAACGCAAACTAATTCTTAGTATTTCCTCCTTCAGGGTGGCGTTCAGCTGGTTATCTCCTGAAGACATGGAGTCCGCGCTGTGCCCATCTGGTGTGTTCATGTCATTGTTGGGAATCCCCACGACACGAAGAAGCAAGATGTCGATTATATGCTGCATTCTCATGGTGGTGCTCATTGTAGCGAAGCCAATGTACGATTTTACGATTCTCTTATCATCTTGCAAAGGCAATCGTTCGTTGTTAACTATTTACTCTGTGAATAGCCTAGCATACGTTTCTTCCTCAACTTCCTACCTTATCAGTCATTTCCGTGGTACCAGAGGTTTGAACAAAATACTCTCCAAGATCACTGAGGTAGATAATATACTGCTAGCACAACATTCAGTTTGTTATCGGAAAACTAAAGCAACTCAAGTGGCTATACTGCCCGTTTTAATCATATTCCTTACAGTATTGTTCTACAGCATTTACTCATTTACAAGTCATACAGCCGAGTTTATCTATATACGAATTTCGTTATATTGCAGCTGCACAATAAATCTTGTGTGCACGCTTCATATCATACTTCTGGTATTGATCATGAGACACCGGTTTAACGCCATCAACATTCAACTCAACCAATTTGCTGGGACAGATTCCCATATGTTCACAATCCTTGTACCACGCAATCTCTCTACGCTAAGATACCCCCTAACTCAGACCTTTACTACAAGCAGTATGCATGGTGCGCATCTACATGTATCACAAAGATTATTTCTGCTCAGAAAAACTCACTTTAGTTTGGCTGATATGATTTCATCACTGAACTCCATGTACGGGTTTCCACTTTTACTGTATATTATCACACTATTAGCAAGAATAGTCAGTTTATCCAGCAGAGTTTTGCGACTACACTTCAACTTTGAAAACGGTGAATCGAGTGGATTATACTTAATTTTGATTCTAATCGACTTCGCAGTACTACTCTTACTTTCATCCACTTGCGAAACAGTAAGTTCTGAGGCAAATAGAACAGCCACTGTCCTCCAGAAGATCATCTTGAATAGGGCTTCTAATATGGCAGAAGACAAACAACTGAAGACTTTCCTTCAAGAAGTGCTCTACCGTAGAGTTGAAGTTAATGTGTTCAACTGCTTCACTCTCAACCTTGCTTTCATGGGAACTTTCATTAGTGCTGTTATTACTTACTTAGTTATCGTACTTCAGAACAGTCCATGAGCACCAATGGCTTCCGCACAATATTCTTTACCGCCCTTTAAAATAAATTGCGTCACTTTTGAAAGGAAAATTTTTAAATTATTCTAGATATTACTAAAGTAGCTTACTGTATGTTTCTATAGTTGTAACTGTGCACTTCTATGTGAATTTACTATAATGTTATGAATTTATCTCACAATTATAGCACCATGGAAACTAAGAAAAGTTACTTTAAACATAACGTGTACGAATTGGTGAAGCTAAGAAATAAATTTTTTGAAACAATAATGCACCAGTTTCCACCTGAAGACCCAGGAAAGCTCACTTTTGTGTACATAAGATGATGACAAAGTTTAGACAAACGTGCTAATTTGTAGGCCTATGGGATGGCGAAGTGTTATTTTGGATGCAGAGTAATTTTTGAAACCAGAACATTATTAAGTGTTTAGAAAATAAAAAAGTTAAATTTAATAATAATGTATGTATATATATTTATTATTAATGTTCAAATTCAGCACATGGCTGTTTTACAATTGGTACGTGTTTACAATAAATACATCTTACATGATAATGTATTAATAACATTACATTATATGAACACAATGGGTAGATTATGACGACAAGAACACAATGAATGATCAATATGCTAAAAAATAGTTAATTTAAAGTTACAGTTGCATCAGTTTTCTTAAGTATTACATAAACTTGTGGATTATTTATATTTTAACCATCTTTATTTGGATTGAGATTGGTTCTGAAACAGAAGGGACTTAAGCCCATCTCTGAAAGTATGGAGCGAAACGTTTTTCCATTCCCCTGGTAGGTCTTTCGAGACTTTACCGGCCATGTAGGTAAACAAGCGCTTGTAAGTTGTTTTTTTTAACCGAGGTAATTGAAAAGAATTTTTATTCCTGGTATTGTGGTTATGTGAAGAGGTAAATTTACTGAGCTTTTAGGATAAATATTTAGGTTCTTGTGTATCCATTTTTTTTTTTTTTTTTTTTTTTTTTTTTTTTTTTTTTTTTTTTTTTTTTTTTTT
>PNEQ01035748.1:23979-53999 GCA_003012365.1 Medauroidea extradentata | reverse complement strand
TGCACTATTACTCAAGCACATACAATTTTTCAAATTGAGTTTCATTTTAAACACACATGGCTCTCACACGAATCGGATGTGAATCAATACGGCACACACATATGTTATGGTATTCACACCCGGGAACAGACATTAATCCAAGCAAGTGAAAAATACCAATATATAT
Organism: Medauroidea extradentata; assembly: GCA_003012365.1. NCBI lineage: Eukaryota > Metazoa > Arthropoda > Insecta > Phasmatodea > Phasmatidae > Medauroidea > Medauroidea extradentata. The sequence continues at coordinate 53,833 of PNEQ01035748.1, read as the reverse complement.
AATTAAGCGTCTAAAAAGATTATACCTTCATTGAATATAAATATTCATTTACTCATCTGTTTCTTTGTTTCTTTATAATTGTAGGATGTTTATTTCGAAGAAACTGATTTGCTGCCACATATTACAAAACACATTTTGCGGATTATTAATTTATCCCAGGAAGAAAAGGAAAGTACAGCTTTCTGAATAACACAAATAAGTATTGAAAAAAATGTGAATCTGGACAAGCAAAACAATCTAGGCAGCTTTCACTGTATTCGGCACAAGAGGTTTCACTGAGGTGGCTTATATTTCCGCATATTTAGGGCAAACCAACAACGGAGTACAGAACAGGCGGAAACTACAGATTTATCTCTGAATAATCTGGCGTTAAATCGTGTGTATTATACACTAATAGAGCACAAAGAGTGAGCAGTAGGATTTTGTAGGTTCGGGAACAACGGTGGGCGGTGGTGGGTGACGTCGCTTGACCCTGATGATGTCAAGGTGGCAATCTTGTAACCCGACACCCTGCCACCATATTGGATTCGACCATGACCTTAAACCCTCGAAATCCCCCAAAACTTCCCGAAAATACCCCAAAATTTCCTTTTTTTCTCTTAAAAATGTCCCTTTTTCTCCCTAAAAATTTTCCTTCTTTTTCTCTCCTCGCCTCAAAAAATCATATGAGGCCATTGTCTTTTCAAAGCGGGGAGATAACACAATTTTTGTTTGTCACTGACATTCAATATTACAAAATCAATCAAAACCATTAATTAAAAATGTTTTTTAATTAAATTTTGTATGTTTTAAGAAATATTAATTATTCAATACTAATAATATATGCTTATGTACACTGCTACGCTAGCAATACCCAATAAAATTATTCAATTAAAAAAATATGTTAAAATTAATTTTTAATTTTGTATAATGCACAAGTGGTATTTTACTGTAGCTCCGATTGTCTCACACACAAAACTGAGATATACCCGATCGATTTCCTATCAAATCTATCGGTTTCCAAAAAACCTAAAAAAATATTGTTAACTAAATTCCTTTATAAATTTGTAACACACTCAAGTTATTTCCTATAGTTTACCATCCAGAATATACCCTATCACTTACATAGCTATACCTGGTCGATTGCCAGTAAAATATAAATTAAATTTTTTTATACTTATATGCACATCTCTCAAACGTGGCGGACAGCGCCCGAACTCTGTCGCATCCAGCAAGGAACTAACTTCAGTTTTGTTTGTGTAGTCATACAGTTCTACAGTGCCTTCCCCTCTACCCCTCTCCCTCCCATCGCTTGCACTCGTGTCAGAGCCTGTCCCAGCTCCCCTCCCTGTACCTCCGCATCACAATACTTTCCCCCTCTCCCCCTTTCTCCACAATTACTGGTGCACTTGTCAGAACCTGTCCCATCTCACCTTCTCCCTCTTCTGTACATTACATTGAACTGACATTACCTTCCCTCCTCGTCACCCTCAGTACTGGCACATATGTCAGAATCTGTTCCATCTCCCCTCCCCTCTCTTCAGTACATGACTTTGAATTGACATTGCATTCCTCCTCTTCCCCTTCTGCCAGTCCATTACTGGCGCATGTGTCAGAAACTGCCCGAGCTAATTCCCCTCCCCTTCCAGCCAACCATCAATCATCAGCACATGACCATAACTTCTGCTATCATAATGTAGGAAGCTGTAAGCATGCACAGAAGGGCGCGAGGCAGTCGTGTGACCTTGTCGAAGTCTGACAAGGCTACATGGGACGATGTCACATGACACTGTGTACATTACTATATGGATGTTTTTCATGAGCACACCTGCGTGGTGTTCAGTAACATCTGGCCACAGCAGGGAAGTGCAGAGCACGCACTTTCACATGGCGTAGTCGCATGATGCAAGCCGACACTGCGTATGTGTTCACGCATGTTTCTCGCGCGCACATCTGTGCGGTATCCTATACCATCCAACCACGTGCACGCGAACACTGCTGCTTACCTGCGATGTATCAGGCATCAGCCAGGCCTAGTATATCTACATACATGTTTCCGATGCACAAAAAGAAATCTCAGTTCTAACAAAAACAGTCGCAAAACCATCATATGCACTATCATGGCCTACATCGTGGCTAAACATAACATTATCTCATCGGCTATGCCATAAAACATACAGCCTAGATTGTAATGCATACAACATACAGTTTTACAATATACTTTGGAACATACCTTTTCATGTATAACAAAATAGTATTAAGCTTAAAGCTCCCCAGCAGCATGTAGGCAATACTGCACATCAGTTGTGTACAGGAGCGATACGAAACTAGGTATCTATAGTAATGTAAGTACTTAAACGTTTGCATCCCTGTCCGCTCGATTCACAACTTAAAAGAGAACGCTCATCTGCGCTTTAAACGAGTTATACAAGTCATGCTATCCTAACTTTGTACATTATCCCTATAATAACATGCAGGCCCAGTCACATTGCCTACATCTTCCTTTGTACATACAGTACATGTCATGCAACAAGCCACACACGCATACTCACATGCACTCCGCCCTCCCCCCTCCCACACACACACACACAACATACAAACTACCTTTACTACTAACGTTCAATTCGAATCAACTTACGAACATTTGCCATGCAAAGTTCAAGCATACATGAATTATGTCGCCTATATATCGTCCATGTGTACACATTATGATATACTACCTTATATCATGTTAACACTAAAATAATCTTTCAGCTTTACCTTATTATGTACTAATTAATATCACACATAAACTCTGCTTTTTACGTTTGAGTCGTCACTTTCATATTCAAATTCACTTGTCAACTTCGCTTCTCGTCTTTATAAAATAACCTTTATTAAAATTGTTCACATTTCAAACCATTTGCTGTTCCATCCATACTTCACACATACTTATACCTAACGAGATGACGTAACGCTTATACATTAGACTCGTATCCGTGACCACCCAGGTTCGATTCTCATTATAGTTTTCCACGATTTATAATTTACTTCAGGCGAGTTTTAGGATAGGTCCTTAGCATAAACCATGACTGATTCCTATCCTGTGGCTGTCAAACATGTCTCTAATGACTACGCTGCCAACGAGTCGTAGAGCCTAGTAAACATATTTATTTTTAACGTCTTATAGGCATAATACATATACATACACGCCCACACACACACACACACACACACATGTACATACAGGATGTTCAACTTTCTTATCAATTTGGGCATTGAATTTTTGAAGGAGAGCATTTCAAATTAACCACGTGTCGGAAACAAACTGTTTACGAATAATGGGTAACCGGGGGCATGAATGGCAGCATGGTAAAAATACAGAAGCATTCGGATAATAATATTCCATGTGATTTTCAACGGGAATATGATCACCATCTCGTTTCGAGCAATATTTGGAAGTTATTCTATCACAAAATTATACGGCGTTATAAGCATTTGTTATTCAGTGGCACGGCTTAAAGTCGTAACTGTTCAGACTTTAAATTTTATTTTACAATAACGTAAATAAATACAGACGAACCAAATACTGATTCCAAAGTAACTGTTTTCATATAAAATGTTTGGGTAGTATCGCAACATACTAAATTAACTCAATTATATTAATATTCTATGCGCTCCAGTTTATGTCTAGAAATTCAATAATTCTTTGTATTTCGTTAATTCAAAGTTAATTCTCTTACTCCAGTTATGGTATTCTTGACTGTCATTTCATCTTAAAGGAAAGGACAAGGTTAAAATGTAGGAAATAATTTTCGAACCTTGAATGCGGATTAAACATTTATTCAACTTAAATGACCGTTGACTGAGATGTAATCGATACATTCGCTGTAATGGTACTTATGACGCCTCACGGCGCACCTGTAGTTAAAATAATTATTTAACTTACATTCTTCTTAGGTTTTTGTGATGTAACAAATATTTCAATTGGTTATAATAGTTTTAATGCCTATAAGAACCTACTGTACATATTTTTAACATAAAGTACTGGATTTAAAAATATTTCAAGACACCATGTCATTTTCAAAAAAGAAAAAGAAAATAAGCTTGTTAATTACCGTAAACTAATATTGGCTGAGTTCCGAAGAAATGCTTGTAGGGTTTTTTTTTTTTTTTTTTTTTTTTTTATGATTTTATGTCACAAAAAATTGGAAACTAGTTTTCAAATATATTTTATTGAAGATAAAAAAAATGTTTTCAAAACAGTAGGTACGTCTGTACATCAGAAGAAATTAAGACACTTCTTCCGTTAATACTGCTACGTGTATGTTTTGCTGTGGGTGTAAAGTTTAATACAAGTTCGCAAAGTTAACACCGCAGTAAAAATAAGTACTTGTTTATTTTGGGAAGCCAGTTGAATTGTTTCCCGACAGCACTAATATCAAAATTACTTAATTTCTAATAATTAAATCATAACCGTTAACACGGCACCGACAAGAAAAATAAGGATTCTGTTGAAATGTAAGACGGCATTAGGAATGAAAAGTGTTAAACGCAAATGGAACGTCATTACAGAAAAAAAAACATTAATTACTAATTTAAACCCGCATGGCCACTTCCGTGGTACCAGAGTTTTGAACAAATTACTCTCCAATATTACCGAGGTAGACCAAATACTGCTAGTACAGCCTAAGGTTTGTTATCGGAAAACTACAGCTACTCAACTGGCCATACTGCCCATTTTAATCACATTCCTTACGGTAATATTCTATTGCATTTATACATATATTTGTTATATAGCTGGGTTTATTTACATCCAAATTTAGATCTATTGCAGCTGCACAATAAATCTTGTGAGTACACTTCATTTCATACTTCTTGTATTCGTTCTCAGACACCGGTTTAATGCTATCAACATTCAACTCAACCAATTTGCTTCGACGGATACGCAATTTTTCACAATCCTGGCACCACGCCATCTCTCTGCGCTAAGAAACTCTCAAACCCAGACCATTACTCCAAGCAGTAGTGCGCATCTTCATGTATCACAAAGGCTATTTCTGCTCAGAAAAATTCACTTCAGTTTGTCCGATATGGTTTCATCACTGAACTCCATGCACGGGTTCCCACTTCTATCGTATATAACCACACAATTTTCAAGAATTTTTAGTGCATCTTGCCGTGTATTGCGACTACACTTCAGCTTTGAAAATGTTGAATCCAGAGGAATATTCTTCGTTGTGATCCTGACCGACTTATTGCTCTTACTCACTTCCACTTGTGAAACGGTTAGTTCTGAGGCAAGTAAAACGGCAAATATCATTCAGAAGATCATCTTGAATAGGGCTGCTAATGTAGCAGAAACCAAACAACTGAAGACTTTCCTTCAAGAAGTGCTCTACCGTAGAGTTGAATTCAAAGTGTTCAGCTGCTTCACTCTCAACCTTGCTTTCATGGGAACTTTCATTAGTGCTGTTATTACTTACTTAGTTATCGTACTTCAGAACAGACCATAAGCAGCAATGACATCCGCACAATATTCTTTATTTTGCGCTAGATAAATTGTGTCACGTTTGGAATAAAAACAATACCCACTTATTCAAGACATTACAAAAGTAGCTTACTATTAAGTTTCTTTAGTACTATCTGTGGCGCACTTCTATGTGAACTTAATATGCTATGAATTTATCTCACAAATGCGGAAACTAAGAAAAATAATCACAATACGGCGAAGTTAAGATGGTATGCCCTTAAAATATTAGCTATTGTTATATTATTCGTAAGACATATGTTTAATTTTAATTATTTAAAAACATAGCAAAGTAAATCATTATGGAGTGCCGTAACAGTTATTTAAAAGTAAAATTCGTTTATTATCATTACTGTTGTAATGTATTAAGCTCGTAATCAGTACCTGACTAAATAGCCTATTTATTGATTTCAGTCCACATAAAAATCATAGGCACCATGCCTTTCAAAAAACTATTGTAAGTGCTTATGCATATCTGATTGTCAAAACCTAATCATTAAAAGTATTTAAGAGAAAACAAGCATAAATCCAATATATCTAGTAAACTACCCCTTTAAGAATTTCATAACTTATGATATTTAGAGTGCTAGCAAATAACAACATGGCACATTACAAAACTTTCACATTTAACATACACTCCACGAAACGTTTTGTAACAATTATGAACATGTTTTTACTTGACGGCATCGGCAAGCTCATGGAATCGTGGCAAAGTTCAGGAACAAAAGTGTGTAAATTTGTATATTATGACGTGTGATGTTATTTTGGATGCTGTGTGATTAAAAAAAAGGAACATTATTAAAATGAAAAAATAAACACGGTATATTTAATGATATGCATAGCATGTTGTAGAAATTCTGTAACCACACACTCATTGATGTATGCCTGGAAAAAGGGTAAATAAATATGACTTATAGCTACAGCAGATACTACAGTTCAAATTGAGTTTCCTTTTAAACAAAGATGGCTCATAAATTTGTTTTGTACTTTCAAAGAAACATATTTAGAAACTACCACGGTTATCCTCGCAAAAATACAAAGTAGGTTTGAAGTTTTACAAGGCATGGCTTCGTATTTATACCCGCAATAAAAAAAAAAAATATATATTTGAAATAACAATTCGAGCACTAGTAAACACATTCTTAAATAACTTCCGAATAAATAAACTTTACACGAAATTATTTTGAAAATAAAAATAACATTAAAGGACTCGGTTACGAACCCGTCTATGTGCTACGCTACTTTCTTGTAGACCACCTAGACTTATATGATAGTTATTCTGTAATGTGTACGTATACATTCACTGCACAGTTCGACAGTGATTTTTTTTTTTTTTTTTTTTAAATTTTGAAGCATGCAATCGTACGAAAATTCACTTTATTCCACAAAAATGCTTTCCAGAGGATGTGATTTCTGGATAACTGCAGTTTACGATGAATGTATTTCTTTTTTCTTTTTTTTTTTTTTTTAAGGCAAAGTTATCCTAAAATTATTTAGAAAGAAAATCCTTTTGTAATTGAATTAACAAATAATTTTCAAATAAAAATTGTTGTACATTTACAATAGCGTGTAAAACTACACAAATAAATGCCTCGTCTTGTTAAAAAATTTTTGTTACAGTGAGCAAGTAGATGAAAATCAAAATCGCACGCAAATATATTATGGTATACAAATTTGGGACAGGAGTTTATGAGGAAGTGGCTTATGTAATCAGGACTAACGCAGTCTCTTAAAAATTATCTAAGTTCGCGGCTATTATAGGCAACAGATAGTTTTAACTGTCAAACAGCAGGATGCTACAGTTACACAACTGAGAAATTTTTGTTTTTAAATTTCGTGTGGTTGAGCCTTGCACGAGGACTGAGGTTATGAAGTATTGCAGTATTTAAAACTGTAAAACAGGACTTTCTTACCCAATACAAGCATGCGAATAATACCAGTAGACAAAATGTGGAGTCTAAAACCAATCATACTTCCGTTTAAAAATAGACACTCATTTACACATCATTCCGTAATTTCGACAAATCTGACTGTTTCTTTGACATTTTTAGATTTTTTAATGATTAACTTCGAAGAAACATATATGCTGCTCACATACCATTACAAACATATTCCGCTCGTTGTTTAGCCCAATATGCCAAATTCAAGTACAATTTTCTTAAAACCTTAAGTGATAACAGAAAAAAACGTACCACTGGACAACCAAAATACCACAGGAATGCTCACACTGTATTCAGCGTGTCTTAATAATAGTCACATAGGGCGAACAAGTTTGTTTCTTGACAACATCTAAGACTAACTATTTTCCTTTTTATTTTAGTGTGCAGGGTTTAATTTTTAAACGTTTCTTGCAACTGGTGTCAGTCACAAACCAAAGAAGTATTTTGGACATACGCCTTTGCAGCAAATGGCGTGTCAGAGAAAACCAGAGAATACACACAAAAAAACCAAGTAAACAACCAAAAAATAATTCAGTTTGTAACTGGCAAACATAGGAGAATATGTGCAATCCCGCAAGGAATTCAGACAGCGAGTTACAAACAACAAAACATATTAAATCCACAAAAACGAGCCGCCGGCACAGATAACTAACTAAAAATAATAAATAAAAAAAATATTTTGTGACCCACCATTTGTTGCAGTAGCGCATATACAAAATACGTAATTGGTTTGTGCAGGATTTTTTACAAGGCTGTAACATCCGCTCTTAATGTCGTACGTCCACAAAAACCAATCAGTAAATTTAACTTTGAACATTTAAACTTAGAATTCCAATAATTCTTTCCATTTGTTATTCGAAGTAACTATTATAATTCCTGTCATGTATTCGTCAAATGTTATTTCATGTAAAAATAAAAGCAATAATATATCAAATAATTTACAACCCCTAAATGCTGGCAAACCATTTATTCAACGATTATGATCGTTGAATTAGGTGTAACCGATACACTCTTTGTGGTACTTTGTTTGGCTCCGCACTCGTACAGCAGATAGAAGTTATACCTATCGCTAAACATAGGAAGAATGTAGATAATATTTCAGGTGGTAAATAAAAATTTGTATGCCTAAAACACAGTATACAAGATTTAAAAAATTTTCTCCACTCTACCACTTTCTAAACAATTTTTCCCCTCCTACAACCAATAAATATCGCACACTTCGTATTATACAGGAAACTGTTTGGCAATGTATAGAATTTGTTAATGAAAGAATACTAATGTTGGTTGAGTTTCAAACAAATGCTTAAATAGTTAAAATTATTGTAAGGTATAAGAAACAATTATTATAGACCGATAAAAATATTTTCAATACAATTGGTACAGAAAACAAAAGGGACAGAGCGAGACATGTACAGCGTTACTGATATCTTCTGCACACTTGTAATTCTAATTATTTTCCTCCTTCTTGCTTTATATGTTTAACATCAGCAGAACTGAAGAGACTTCTTTGTTAATACGACGTTACTTATGCAATAAAAACTGCTATATGTATCATTTTTACCGAAGCCATAAAGTTTACCTAGTTTTCGCGAACACCGCAGTGAAGAGTGTACATTTTATTTTTGGAAGCCAGGCTGGTTGTTTCCCAACAGCGCTATAACCAATATTACGAAATTACTATTAATCGAATCAACAACTAGAACATGGCCCCGACAAGAAAACTAGGGATTCGATTAAAATATTAGACCGCATTATAAATGAAAAGTGTTGATAGCAAAAATAACTTAATTTCAGAAAAAAAGAACGCACTATTTACTAACTGAAATACGTATCTCAAGTCTAGTGCATCTTGACGAAGTTTTGCAATGATAACTGCAACCCATAACATTTATAGTAAACCCAAAATACTAATTACCAAATACGTCATTAGTAAATTAAAACGGGGTCACGTCAGAATAAAAAAAATCGAATACGACCGTACAATGTGTCGGTCTAAGGGAAAGGTAACACTTTGTTCCCTGTCATCGCCATGTGTACCTGACATTTCAGATATTAAATGACGCAATTACAGGCCCAAGCTGACTTGCGACTATTCTATTCTACAATTCGCGGTCATCAATTCATGCTCGACAACACAGCTACAGCAAGTCGCTCGTGTTTCCTGGTTTCGTGGTTATTCTCGAGTGCTTGACAAATAACACGCCACTGCGTAATTACAATTTGAATGCTAATGTAGAAGAACACATGACATTCTGCAGAGAGCTTATTGGTTTTCTGCTGTCATCGATCATTGTAATGTACTAGTTGTAGCGTCCTTCAGCAGTTAACACTTTCAGCGTTGTATCCCGACAAGAAAGGTGGCTGCTTCGCATAGCTTCATAAGGTAAGTAAAATACATTCTCGTAAAGCACAGAATATTTCAAACCATAGTATTTCTATTAAGATATAATCAAATCTCTGCAGTACTGATGTGCGTGAATACGAACACAAATATCAGTCAGCGTACGCACCACTTAAGAAGTTTTCTTTATCTTAGACTATACTCTGTCCCCTCTAAGGTTGCAGCAGAAATTTAAATTGCTAACGAAATAAATCAACGCAATTAAATTACATCTTGATTCCTCACATTGTGATTGTGCCGTTAACACAGCCACCTTGAATGTTTTCTATATTTCAAATGAAATACATGTTGTGCAAAAATTTTACTGTAATTCACTTCAATGAATTAGCTGCAACCTTAGAATGGACAGAGTACAGGGACATTTTTGGTTTGACCAGCAACAAAGAATCAGAGCAAAATATGAATTATATGACTACCTTTATCTTATTGGTGTATATGCGATAGAGTATTCTATTGGCCAACGTGACATGTGACATCACATGCTGGTGGTTCTAATGCCTGTCGCGGAGAGATCTGGGTAACTTTCATCTCTGCAGGTCTGACAGCATGATCTGCATGTGACGTCACATGAACCGTGCGCCAATCAGAAACGAGATACACGATAATATATGACTACTGATATCTGCTGTATGGTCACAAAAACTAACAACCCTTTTCAAAAGGGGCCACGGTGGCAGAGGCGGGGTTGGTCCCCGGATTTTCGCATGTGGGAATCGTGTCGGACGGGTTTTCTCGGGAATCTCCCGTTTCCCCCGCCTTTTCATTCCGGCGCTGCTCCATACTCACCTCATGTCACCCCCCACCAGCGCTGAAGACCACGGTGTTAAGCGCTAACCAAAATCTCTCTCTCACTAACCTTTCTCAAAAGCTTTGTTTATAAAATTGTATGCGCAACATTCTGTTCTAGCGCACATTCATAAACCGCTAATTTATACCATCTGAAAGTTTTCTGTAAAAATTTCGACGTGCAAAAATATTACAAGTCGGCATAGTTTCAGTAGCAAAGAGTAAATGAAGAATTGCTTCGGTCAAGGTAACATTACTGTAGAAGTAACGATGCAAATGTTTATGGTATGATAAAGTAAATGAAAATAAGCAACATCAGACAACTCTAAGAAAGCTGCGGTGGGTAACAAAATATAAAATGTTTAGTAAATAATATAGCATTCTCGAACAATTAAACGCTGAAAGAATACTAAGAGCAAAGCAAATAACTTTCAGTTATTTATAGCAATTAAAAATTTTCATGAGTAAGAATCAATTATGAACTATCGTAATTCTGTCCAATAATATTTCGGTCAAATCTCTTTCGTTTCGATAGGATGCATTCAAATTAATTATACTAAAAAATATGAACATTAATTTACACGCCTGTCCTCAAAATAAAATTTCATTACTAACTAAAATTCAGGTAACTGTTGAAACTCAAAACATCTAATTCAGTCTACACTGGTACTGTAAACGTAAGCTACATAGACAGAAATGAAATTTTGCTAGCTTAGCTGAAAAATGGGAAATATCTACGACGTACGAGTAAGACATATTATTACTTCAGGCACACGTAAGAACTTAGGAGAAGAAGTATCCATACCTTTACCATACTTTGTTGCTTCTGATAAGAAATGCATTCTATAACTACCTATAAAAAGTGGATTGCAAGTCTTTGTCTATATAAATACTAATTTTGTGTTATTTACAATCGTATTATAGTATTTGTACGATTACAAGCGAATTTTTTAAATCTTGCTCATTTCTTTTACTTATATACTGCAGGTATGTGACCACCACCTCCGCTCCTATAGCTACGAAACAAAATTCAGTCACGCTCGATATTAAGTGTAGACTTCTCATGCAATACTACAACTAACCCTTGTTATTTCTCCCTTCAGGATGGCGTTGAGTTGGTTATCTCCTGAAGATATGGCGTCCGCGCTGTGCCCGTCTGCTGTGCTCTTGTCACTGTTGGGAATCCCCACGACACGAAGAAGCAAGATGTCGATAATATGCTGCATTCTCATGGTGGTGCTCACTGCAGCGACGCAAATATACGGCATGCAGTTTCTCTCATCTTTCAAAGGCAAACCTTCCTTGTTAACTGTCTACTCGGTGAATAGCCTAGCATGCGTTTCTTCCTCATTTACCTTCGTTATCTGCCACTTCCGTGGTACCAAAGCTTTGAACAAAATACTCTCCAAGATCACCGAGCTGGACCAGATACTGCTAGTACAGCCTAAGGTGTGTTACCGGAAAACTACAGCTGCTCAAGTGGCCATACTGCCCATTTTAATCACATTCCTCACACTATTGTTCTACTGGATTCGCAAACTTACGGACTATACAGCCGAGATAATTTACATCCATATTTCGTTTCATTACAACTACACAATAAACCTTGTGAGTATACTTCATTTCATACTTCTGGTATTGATTCTGAGACACCGGTTCAATGCTATCAACGTTCAACTCAAACAACATGCTGGGGCAGACCTGCAGGTTTTCACAATCCTTGCGCCACGCCATCTCTCCACGCTAAGATACCCTCAAGCTCAGACCTTTACTACAAGCAGTATACATAGTGCGCATCTAAATGTATCACAAAGATTATTTATGCTCAGAAAAATTCACTTTAGTTTGGCTGATATGGTTCCATCACTGAACTCCATGTACGGGTTCCCACTTTTACTGTATATTATCACACTATTTGCAAGAATTGTCGGTTTATCCAGCCGAGTATTGCGACTACACTTCAGCTCTCAAAAAAGTGAATCGAGTGGATCATACTTAATTTTGATCCTGACCGACTTCGCAGTGCTACTCTTACTTTCATCCACTTGCGAAACAGTAAGTTCTGAGGCAAATAGAACAGCCACTGTCCTCCAGAAGATCATCTTGAATAGGGCTGCTAATGTGGCAGAAGACAAACAACTGAAGACTTTCCTTCAAGAAGTGCTCTACCGTAGAGTTGAAGTTAATGTGTTCAACTGCTTCACTCTCAACCTTGCTTTCATGGGAACTTTCATTAGTGCTGTTATTACTTACTTAGTTATCGTACTTCAGAACAGTCCATGAGCAGCAATGACATCCACACAATAGTTTTACCTTTCTTTAAATAAGTTGTGTTACTATTGAACATAAAAAAATTATATTATTCAAGACATTACAAAAATAACTCACTGTAAACTTATATAGCTATAACTGTGCACTTCTACGTGAAATTATTGTAATGTTATGACTTTATCTCACAAATGTATCGCTGTGGAAACTGAGAAGAGTAGTTATAAACATAACGAGCACAAAATGGCGAAGGAAGAAATTGTTTCATAACCGATGATATTTAGTGTTTTTGTAAATAATAAGGTGGCACATTACATGCCTGTCACATTTAGTGTATGTCATGAAAATTTTGTAACAATAATGCACCCGCCGCCTTCACCTGAAGGCATCGGAAAGTTTACTGTTGTGTATATGGGACGATGGTAATGTTCAAACACAAAAGTGTTGATTTGTACACGATAACGTAGTGTTATTTAGGTGACTGAGTATTTTATAAAGGAAATCATTATGTGTTAGAAAATAAGAAAAGGAAAATGTAATGATAATATATGTACAATATGATGCAGAAACATTGTGATCACACTCTCACAGATGTATACCCATAAGAAAGGTAAATAAATATGCATTATCACTCATGCACAAACGATTGTTCAAACTTGGTTTTCTTTTAAACAAAGACGACTCACATAGTAAGTAAATATTAATCAAAATGGCACACAATAACTCAATGAAATTCAAACCTGGGGCCGGAGCTTACGAGGAACTGGCCTTCGTAGCCACTAAATGAAGTCGCTCTCAAAACTGAGAATTTTAAGAAAATCAAAATTTTGTTCGCGAATTTCATGTGGTAAAGTCTTACATGGGGGCAGATGTTATGAATTACGACAGCATCTATAACTGTAAAACCAACTCTTACCCAATCCAAGCATTGTGGAAAATACCAGTAGACAAAATGTAGTGTCTAAAATCGATTAGACTTTCGTTTGAAAATAATCACTCATTTACTAATTTCATAATTTCGACATAGCTGACTATTTGATACTTGTAGGTTACTTAAATATTTCGAAGAAATAACTATGCTGCCCACATATTACCAAACAAATTTTGCACGTTAGTACTTTCTCCCAGGACGCCAAAGGCAAATCAATTATACTGAACAAAATAAATGGTAACCAAAAATTATTGTGTGAAACTGGATAAAGAAAATAATCTAGGCAGCTTTCACTGTATTCAGCATCAGAGTTTTCACTAACGTGGAGGGCAAACCAACAATGGAGTACAGAACCGGGTGAAACTACAGATTTAGTTTCGGGTAATCTGGCGTTACGTCGTGTGTATAGCGCTAACAGATCACGAAGAGTGGCTGAAAGAACTTCTGTGAGAAGACAGTCGCCTGTCCGAGGGTAGCAAGTAAGGGAATGACAAGAACAACATCTGCAAACGCTCAAATATACCTTCGACGCAGCAAATTATACTGCAGGTTTCTCTTATTGTGTCCTATGAGTTTTCAAGCCATAACTCAGTACTTTACTGAACGCTATTCTATTTACTTATTTGTTTATTTTCATTAGCTCCCACTTCACATAAATATATGTACTGGAAATTGTCATAAAACAAAAAAAAATTATAAAATGTATATGTAGACACATAAAAAAAGTACAATAGTACATAATAACATGAATACCACCATATAAGAATGTCACAGTATTATAAAGTACATAAAAAGATATATAAAAAAAATTTACAATAATATAATGTAGCAATCAGTTTACGGCATGGAAAAATATTCGTATACACTGTATTATACTTTATCAATTTGATAGTTACTAAGTTTAGTTTTGAAAACAGGTAGAATAACTTGTTTTATAGCAAAGTTCAACAGCAAAAACTTTTGATGTCGGGTGGATTCAAATAGTAATTATAACTGCAAATTTCCTGTTATTTTCTAACTGCAGACTAGACTGGAAGCTGTCTTTTGCAGTCCCGACGATTTCACTAGCACGCAAAGTCGAGGCTTGCAGCGGGGAACTAGGGCCAGGAAAATTTCGCGAATTCAATAACCTACATGTTAGAATCAACTAGCCCATGCACACTCAAGCCCCGACCATTTGTCCACTAGCAGCTACTCAGTGGAACAACAGACAATGAACGAATGGACGGGGCTTGAGTATACATACAACACTGGATTCTAGCATACATGTAATTGGAATCGCTATATTTCCCTGTCCCAACAATTTAAATTTACACGGTAGAGTTGCCAATTTCACTTAAAACAGTCAAATATGTAAATTACATCACATAACAGCCGGTGGTCAATGACATCACAGATTGCGTTAAGAATGTACAGGCTTATAAAGTCTAGTCTGTTGTACCGTTTAAATCAATGAATTTTTGATATAAATACTTTCCCATGATTGGATTCAAAATTATACGGGAAGTAACATAGGAAAAACCAAACACAAAATATTACGAACGCGTAATGGTAGATTAAAAGACTACTTATTCACAATCAGAAGACCCTAATTTAAACAGACGACGATTTACTGCTATTAAATTTATCAAGTTATAAGAACTAAAAGTATTGAATAGCTTTGTTTTTCTACTACCACTGTGAGAAGCAGAGTTGTAAATATGGGCAAAGTTATTTATTTCGAGTAAGCGTTTTAGATTAGAATCGTCGGAGCTATCTCTGCTCGTCGTCGTATTACGTCTGCTTGATTGTATTTAAATCTCAGGGAATAAAAATACGTACATATACAGTAAGCAATTTGAAGCCACTAACAACATTATAAACATACTAAACACCAAACTGCCAAAGATCTGAACCAGTACAGCTTCTACTGATCAAAATTTTGAACATAGCTTAATAGTTCAGTGCAAACATTTACGTCGAAGACATTAATTCCAGATTTCCAGTCTTCTGTGACATTTTACTCCAGTAATCATCATTAACGAACACACGAAACAACATTTTTCTCCTTCATGATAAAAAAAACTCTGTAGACTACAATTACCACAAAGCTCTTGTTGAACGCGAACAAAAAAATTATCATGACAAAATAAAATTACTCAAAGTGTTGCGAAAAAAAAAAATGTGAAAATTTATTTCTATAAATATTAAAATATGGAAAGAAACGATTTCCCATTTAATGTCTGACGTCACACTGTTCCCACATAATAACTGGTATATCGCAACTAACATTTCATAACAAACAGTTTGTTCTGAAAGTTCAGTTCAGTCATCATCAGGAATATGATTTCTTGTTTTAGGTAAACATATTAGAGATAAGCGTAATAGTTTCGCAAAAAAAAAAATACTAACACTTATTTTAAACACATTGCAATGCGCGTTGAAGCACAAAGCTTTAAACACAACTATCATCCAACTAACAAGACGTTCATATTTACGAGTGATATACAGAGATGTAGTCTGAGACCTAAACACTAAACACATGAAAGACAGATTATCATTACATATAATGAACGGGTTGTAAGTCGGCCTGTACTCTGAATTATCATTGCAGGAATAAAATAATTCCACAGGGTCCCTTTGGCGCAGAGGATAGCGCGTTGGACTTCTAATCCAAAGGTCGTGGGTTCGATCCCCACAAGGGATGACCGAAAATTTTAAAATACATATTCACGGATTTATCCTAATACTGAAAGACAAGCAAGTGTTAAAACTAAATGGAACCCCACAAATTTCAAAATACTTACGTAAACAATTATTTTGTTCACATTAAACACAGGTTCAAAATAAGTAATGCTGCTTTTACCAAATTCCTTAAGTTGACTGCATGACAACGTTACCCTTACAGTTCTTAACTTCGCATAAAATACATATAATGTGTGTAAATTATAGAAAACCTGTACAGAAACAACTTACTATGGTCATATTACATTTTGCAATTGTTGAATTAATGGGGTAGATGTTCATCCCATGCATCAGCGTCCAAAATTTTGTAATAAATAAAAACATATTTTCAATAAAGTAGGTAGGCCTACGTGTACCGTAGAAAATAAAAGGGACAGTGAGACATGTCTAGCGTTATTGATACCTTTCTGCATATTTGTAATTCTAATTATTTTCGTCCTTCTTGCTTTATGTGTTTTGACATCAGCAGAACTGAAGACACTTTTCCCATTAATACGACGTTATTGAATGCAAGAAAAACTGTTACATGTACGTTTTTTGCTGTGAGCGTAAAGTTTACCTAGCGCTGGCGAAGATAACGCCGCAGTGAAGAGTGAACATTCTTTTTATTTTGGGAAGAGAGTCGGGTTGTTTTTCGAAAGAGCTAAAAAGAAAATTACTAAATTAATTTTAACCAAATCATCACCTGGACCCCGACCCCGACAAGAAACTAGGGATTCGGTTAAAATATTGGACCGCATTATAAATGAAAAGTGTCAAAGCAATATGAACATTATTTATCAACTGAAACATGTATCTCAAGTTTTAGTGCATCTTGCCGGAATTTTGCAAAAACAACTGCATTCTACGACATTCATAATAAACTCTAAATACTAAGTACTAAATATTTCACATTTTAGTAAATTGATTTGGGTCACGTAAGCAATCAGAAAAAAAAATCGAGCACGGACGTACTAATGTTCCGTATACAGGAAACGTAACAATTTCTTTCCTGTCATCGTCATATGTACTCGACATCTCGCATATTAAATGACGCGATTACAGACCGAAGTTGACTTGCGACTTACTCACAATTCGCTGTCGACAACACGGCTATATTAGTCATCTGTGTTTTGAAGCCTAATGTTTATTCTATCGAGTTCTAGACAAATATGTCGCTGCGTAATTACAAATTGTATTCCAAAGTAAAACCAGGAGACTTTTTCCATAAGAGGTCTTACTGTGTTTTCTGCTGTCATCAATCATTTTAATATACTGGTTGTAACGACCTCCAACAGTTAACACTTTTAGCGTTTGTATCCAGACAGGAAAGGTGACTACTTCGAGTAGCTTCTTAAGGTAAGTGAATATTTTCTTATAATAAAAAACAGAATATTTCAAAACATAGTCTTGCTAACATGATATAATAAAACCCTACGATCACCACTGAATAGAACGATAATGCATTCAAATTAGGATCGTACGTAAAATTTAAGACATTTCCGCTCCCTACAGTATTGTACAAATGATAGTCACCGTACGTACCACTTAAGGGTATTCAAGCGATAAAATCACAAAATTTTGTATTTTTATAAAATAGTGTTAGTTTTGTAGACAATACTCGTGAGTTACGAAACAATTTTAGCTCACATAGTTTTTTCATAACGGTGCATCAAAGTCACAATGTGCATATTACGCTGCCATGCAAATAGTACAAACCAATAGGCTTACTTAAATGAAATAATTCACAGTGAAATAATATGTCATCGGATATGTAACAAAACCTTAAAATAACTTCCAAACTATTTTTTTTATCTATTTTAAAAATTGCTGAATTTTATATGTTTTTCATTGTACATTTGCGATTTTTTTTTAAAGAATTCAAAATGTTACGTTGTTGGTAAGTTTTATTACGTAGGTGGTAGGTCATGGGATGTTAGTTAACCGAGAATTATTACACTCAAGTTAGTCACTTGGTTTTCACTATTTGCATGGTAGCGTAAATTTAGACTTTGACGCATCAGTATGAGAAAACTATGAGAGTAAAAATCATTTAGTAAGAGGAAACTGTACTATAAATAGGCCTATCGTTTACAAAAGTAACACTAGTTCTTTAAAATATAAAATTATAATTTTGTCGCACTTGAACGCCCTCAAGGATATTTTTATCTTGCACAGAGGACAGTTTTAGGTTAGCCCAGAAATTAGAAAATCTTGAATTCTCTGACTAACTTAATCGTATTCGGGTAAACGATGCGAGTATTGATTGTCCCACGTGACCTGAGACGTCACATGTGATGATGCTGACGGCTAAAGCAGAGGTGTCTGTCCAGAGCTGAGTAACTTTCATTTCTGCAGGTCGTACAGCATCATCTGCACCGTCTGAATGTGACGTCAAATGAACCGTGCGCCAATCAGAAACGAGATACACGAAAAAAAAATGGAAAATCGTGCGAAAATATTGGTGTACGTAAACAGACATTAATTTTATGTATCTGTATTTCTATACTGTAGTTCTGTCTAGAGTACCTTGAACAGGCCTATTATTTTTTCCATTATGGTGCATTTACAAAATAATAAATTCCGTCGTTATGAAGTTTGAAACAACAGCCCAACTTAAAAACAATAAATAAAAATCATATGCAACACAGAAGTCGTGAGTGCGAACACTGTAAAAAAATCTTCCTGAAATATTTAGGAAGTATAATTAACCTAAATGCAGTATGGGGCAGTCACCACACTTCCGTCTTGTAAATATGCAAACTTTTACAGTTGTTACAATACAAGTCTCGTAACTTCAGTATACATTTGACTGTTTTATAAACAGGTTTATGAGTGCTACTATGGATGTCTGGGAAACTATTCTACTATATCTACTTTATTAGCGCTCCTATACGCACGTGTGGCAAATGTACAAACAATTTTTTTTAGAGTGAACCTACATCTTTTATGTAATTTACACTGCTAAATTATGTAATTTATCCTCTCGCGTAATGGAATATTACATTCCATGGAATTTTACCTTACAGTACAGCCTAGTACTAGCAAAATTAGCACTTTTTAAGTTAAAATAGTTACCTATACACTTTCAGCAAACTAGAATATTTCTACAACTTGTTAATGCAAACACATCAGTACAAGAAATAAACATACTGTAGAAAGTTCACCGTTATCTTCCAAGGCCACAATAAAATATATTTCACGATTGTTGATTTGGCATGGACGGTTTTCAGAAGTGCTCAATTTGTCTTGAACAACCAGTAATTTTTAACTCGTATGTAAGTGTAATTTATGTGCGGGGATTTTATATCAATTCCTTTTACAAGGCATATACATTTTAAAGTACACTGTTAGTATGATATTACTTTCTAATTTACCTTGACTAGCTTGTATGGCCGCTGATATTTGCTGTACAGTCAGAAAAATTAATAAACACTATTCACAGCTTTATTTATAAAATTGTTCGCGCAACATACTGTCCCAGCGAATATACACTAAGTTTAATACCTTCAGTAAATTTTTTGTAAAATTTCGACGCACGGAAATGTTATAATGAATAATAAATAATAATTAATTATTTCATTACACAGTCCATTTCAAATGTCAAAAGAAGCCGAACATTAAATTACATTATGGAAAGGTTTAGAACTAAATGATGGTTATTTATCTAAAAGAAATGTGAAGATGATGTCAGATATTTCTTTTCAGTCAGCATAGCATTAGTATCAATAAATGGAACATTACTTCGGTCAGGGTAATATTAGGGCAGAAGAAACAGACGCAGAGTTTTATGGTATAATAGAGTACACGAAAATGAGCAACATAAGTCAATTATAGGTATTTAACACGGCGGTGGGTAAAAAATCATATAGCATTCTCGAACAATACTGAGAGCAAAGCAAAAACGTTTAAGTTTTTTTTATAGCTATTCAAAAGTTTCATGAGGTCACAATTAACAATCACATTTTGTCCAAAATGGTCTTCCGTTTCGATCGGATTCATTCAAATTAATTAACTGAAAAAAAAATAGTATTTGTTTACGGACTCTTCTTTTCAAAAATATTTCGGGTATTTAAATTCATGTAATTTGAAATTCAAGATAACTGTTTAATTTGAAAATATTTTTTTATTAATATGAAAACACATGCTACATAACGGGGGAAGTTTTTATCGCTAATTGAGCTGAAAAATGTGACAAATCCACGGTGTGAATGCACGACTTGGCGTTATTTTGGTCGCACATAAATACTGCAGAAATTTTTTTTGGCTTAGAGTACATAATAAATGCACTTTTTGACCCCCGACCAAAAATGAGAGGTGTTTTCAAAATTTCGACACACATGCCTGGGTCTGTGGCTTCCTAACTACCAAACGGAAGGCCCTATTTCTATGCTTTTTTATATAAAAATACTTCAATACTGTATAAAATAAATATTATTTAATTTAATTTGATAGTGACAATAACTGTAGGAGTATTAACTTTTACAACGCTACAAAAAGCACTTAAATTAAAAATAAAAAAGCGACACATTAATCAATTCCTTAACAATACAAAAATTTATAATTTCAAATTATTGTTGACCCTTAAACGCGTCGGGCGACCATTAAGTAACAAAATAGGCAGTTAAAAATTAGCGAAACTCAAACAGAATAAAACAAAACAACAAGCCCAAATCAACAAGATTACGTACCAATTCAAAAACTGAATGTAAATGTAGCCTAACTTAAGATGCGAGATTTTGTTTAGGAATCGTCACTTATGTACACACATAATACCAAAGTTTTGTTGCACTTACTTATTCTGTTTAAAGTTTGTCAATTTAAAAAAAAACAACATATTTTGTTAACTTAGCGGTTCTCCGACGCAACTAGGTGTCAACAATAGTTAAAAATTATTATTATTTTAATTATTAAGGGATTAATTTGTGTGTCGATTTTCTTAGTCTTAATTAAAAATGTTATCGGAGCAGTCCTGCGTACATAGTTTGAACAGGGGACAGTTAACGAGTATGCAACCCGACTTTAACAAATTGAACAAAGTAGTTCGTGCACTGTAAAAAAAAATCCTAAAATGTTGAGGAAATAAATAATCTGAACGCAGTATGGGACAGTTACCATACTTCCGTTTTGTAAATATGTAAACTGTTATACGTGGTACAATACAAGTCTGGTAACTTTAGTATCAATTTGACTGTTTTGTAATTAGGTATGGGAGTTTTACCATGGATGTCTGGGAAACTATTCTACTATACCTACTTTCTTAGCGCTCCTATACGCACGTCTGGTAAATTTACGAACTATTTTTTTAGTGTGTGCTCGTAAGCGTAGCCACGGTGATGGCATAAAAAAGTAGGGAAGGGGGGGGGGAGGTAATGGCACAGAGAAGAAGTGGGCCTTGAACTTCAAAATAATTTTTAAGAACTTTACATCACTATAAAAATAAATAAAAGTCAATTGAAACTCTTGATTTCATAAATATTAATTTTTTAAAGTTATATACATCACTATTGGTGTAATAATATATTTACAAACAAATTACTGACAATTTACATAGTCCTTTTCATATTCTACACATTTTGTGCCTGCATCCACTTCCCCTCTTCCAAACCACCAAAAAATAATGGCATGCCAAGCCATGCACATTAAATTTAGATTTATAATGTGGTACTACGGTAAACGTAAACTAATTCTTGGTATTTCTCCCTACAGGATGGCGTCGAGCTGGTTATCTCCTGAAGACATGGCGTCCGCACTGTGGCCGTCTGCTGTGTTCATGTCACTGTTGGGAATCCCCACGACACGAATAAACATGGTGTCGATAATATGCTGCATTCTTATGGCGGTGCTCATTACAGGAAAGCCAATGTACTATCTGAATATCCCCTTATATCTCAAAGGCATTCCTTCGTTTACTCTCTACTGTGTGGAGAGCCTAGCATGTATTTCTTCCTCAGTTTCCTTCGCTATCAGCCACTTCCGTGGCACCAGAGCTTTAAAAGAAATACTCTCCAAGATTACCGAGGTCGATCAGATACTGCTAGTACAGCCTAAGGTTTGGTACCGGAAAGCTACAGCTAATCAAATGGCCATATTGCCAATCTTGATCACATTCCTCTCGTTATTGTTCTATTGGATTTGCACACTTGTCATTAGAGATGAACCTTGGTTTATTAACATTAAAATCTCATTCTACTGCAGCTACACAATAAACCTAGTAAGTACACTTCATTTCATACTTCTTGTGCGGATTATCAGACACAGGTTTAATGCTATTAACATTCAGCTCAACCAATTTGCTGGGACAGATTCCCAGATTTTCACAATCCTTGCACAGCGCCATCTCTCTACACTAAGATACCCCCTAACTCAGACCATTACTACAAGAAGTATGCATGGTGCGCATCTACATGTATCACAAAGGCTATTTCTGCTCAGAAAAATTCACTTCAGTTTGTCCGATATGGTTTCATCACTGAACTCCATGTACGGGTTCCCACTTTTACTGTATATTATCACACTATTTGCAAGAATAGTAGGTTTATCCAGCCGAGTATTGCGACTACTCTACAGTTTTGAACGTGATGAATTCCGGGGATTTTTCTTCGTTTTGATCCTAACAGACTTTACAGCACTGCTCTTACTTACATCCACTTGCGAAACAGTTAGTTCTGAAGCAAATAGAACGGCCAATGTCCTCCGGAAGATCATCTTGAACGGGACTGCTAACGTGGCAGAAAGCAAACAACTGAAGACATTCCTTCAAGAAGCCCTCTGCTACAGAGTTGAAATTAAGGCGTTCAACTGCTTCACTCCCGACTTTGCTTTCTTGGGAACTTTTATTAGTTCTGTTATTACTTACTTAGTTATCGTACTCCAGAACACTTCATAAGCAGCAAGAGCGTCTGCACAGAAGACGTTAAGTAAAATAGGGTATAAGTGCCATTTTGTTGTATTTTGAGTTATGACTTGAATTATGATATTTTTACCGTTGCCTTAACCTGTAAAATATCTCTACACACAAACACTTATTTTAGCTGCTACAGGTATGGATATATAGCGCTTGTTGTTGCCGCGCGCTCGAATAATGCGCACCATCACTGTTATTTTCTCTGTGGTTGTAAGTATGCTGTATGATTAGTTGAGGATCGCAGAGTACATAAGGTAAAACCAGTGTTGTTTATCTGCATTTGTATTGTTTGTTACTATGTACGGTATTGAAGGTAGCAAGAAACCAAGAAACTGTGTAGAAAACGAGGAAGATACAGATTCTGTTTCTGCCGGTAATGGTGACGTGATCCAAGTGAGTAACCAAAATTTTCAGCAAAAAAGAGTACAGGAGCTGGTGAGGATTAAGAAATCATGAACACACATTTACATTGAGAAGAAGGAAAACAAAAGCCAGTGAAGAAAGTTCAATAAATCTGATTTTAAAAAAACGTGTTTGTGATCACATAAACATCTTCCCCGTCGAGTTACTACGGAAGAATGAAATCTAAAAACGAGTACTTCTGTCCAGACTTGAATACTACCGAATTGTGCCAATTATTCAAGAATATAAGAAGGGATTTGCAAATATTTATTTTCACTCACCACTGTGGTATTTGTGACCGTCTTGCTGCTGAAATAGCTGCTTCTGTGGGCGAGGCACGTGAAACATCACAAACAGAACAAAAACTGCACCATTGGAAGGCTAAAAGAGCTAGTTAGGGATGTAATAAAGGAGGCCTATGTCATTGCTCAACCATCCAGTGCTAACCGGCGTGGAATGTCATTTGGAAATACAGCAGATTTTATTCTGTCCTGATTTACTCATTCGCCGATGTTCTACTACCGTCAGCTGGCTAATTCATCCGCTGTACACATTTTCTCAACAGTGTCAGTAAGATGAATCTGAGGCACGGGGAACTGTCTAGACGCGGTGCCAATGAAGGAGGAGTCTTCAAAGTTTTTGGCTCACTGGATGCCATAAAAGATGGTTTAACTGTCTGGAGTGATAACTGCTGTAGCCAGAATACAATTAAAATAATGTTATTTGCTGGGTTTATGTCACTTGTACAGGTTTAAGAAGTGCCCACAAGTTTGTAGTAACAGGAAATTCATTTTTGGTCCGCAATAGATATATTTCTCACATAGAGGAGAGAAAATGTATCTCGAAATTCTGCGTCACAGAGGATCTGAAATACAATATATGTTTGAACATGCACGAGAAAAAAAAACTTTTGTTGTCAGTGTCATGGACGAAGATAACATTTTCAACTTCGAGAAGGTTGCTAGTCGGTTTCTGATGGCAACGGAGTTGAAAATTTTGAAAGCACAGTGGATCTGTGAAACCTATGAGATACAGAGGTGGTTCAAATAAGCAAACCTTTAGTGAAGTGGAACACTGAAATTTCATTTTCCGCAAGGGCGTAACAGCAAATATATAGCTACTACACCTCTTTTTGTGTTGACATGTTCCTCAAAATTGTCGAAAAAAAAAAAGAATTAAACTCAAATCAATAACACAAATGATTCTACGAAAATTTGATCAAATAAAGTAAACCACTAGTACCTACAATGATGGATGTGGAAGATTATTTAATGAGCATGTAGTAATATTAATTTGTTTGACTGTAAGCAGTGTGTGGTTGAACTGTAATATATTGGCAGTCCCTGTTTGAAATAATGATAGGCTACATTGTTCACAAGGCACTTACAGTGTTATATAAAATGCAACACATTTCACTTAGGCATAATCAATTTTTGTGTTTCAACGTAGGCACTTCCGACCAACTATTTTGTGCAACTTTGGACGTCAATAGCAGCTGTTAATAAACCGATTTACGTTAATAGATATTGAAATAGCACGAAGACTAGTTAAATATATTTCCATAAACAATCACAGTTTAAAAATTATGTTGCTACATAATAATACTTAATTTAATTTAGCTTTCTTTAAATCACTTACTTGCACTTACATCCGATTTTACTTTCAAGTCGTCTATCAATTACCTCACATTAAATAAGCTGTGTTATTCTGTCAAGTAAAAAATATTCAATTAGGCCTATTTAAGATATTACGAAAATAGCTTATTGTAAGTTTCTGTAGTTATATAACTGTGCACATTATGAGAACATACTATAACATTATCAATTTATCCCAGAACTGTACCACTGTGGGAAATAAGGCAAAGAACAGAGACAAGTGTAAATTCGTATAATTTGACGTGGTGTTATTTTGGATGGTAACATTTTTAAAAAGAGCATTACTAAGCATTAGAAAAAAAAAGAGTAAATGTAGAAACATTGTTATCACATACTCAAAGAAAAGAAAATAAATACGCATCATCACTCAGCACGAACTAATTATGTTCAAATTTAGTTTCATTTAAACAAAGACGGATCACTTAATAAGAAGATGTTAATCAAAATGGCACACACACATCTTACGGAATTCAAACCTATTGCCGGACCTTACGAGAAAGAGGCCTTTGTAACCACGTCCAACGGAGTCAATCTCAAAAATTAATACAATAGCATAAACAGGTTGTCAGGTAGGCCTAATTTGCGGATACGGACTGCCCGATGTGAATTAGTGACTGGAACTAAGTAGAAAATTCTCTATGGTAGAAAGACGCCGGTTCCTTAGGTTAAGAGACAGGAACAAACACAATACCAGTGAGCAAAAATATAAGATAGGCAGTGTAGTACCATGTCGTTTTTCTCTCGAACAAAGGGTCTGACGACTTTTTACCAGCGAGTATTTTCCCCTTAGTTTTGGTCACAGATTCGCGTGGTGCCAGGGGCGATCCAGAGAAGAGGGGGAGGGGGGGCACGGGGACTATGCTCCCTCCCGAGATTGCTCCCAAAAATATAAAACCACATAAGTACCAAGTAAAATATTGAAAATATTACCCCTATTCTTTTCCTAGAGCTGCATAAAAACGACAACACAATCTCATGCTGAAACAAAATGGAAGAAGGGATTTAAAAATGTACCTAATTTGTTTTACATCCGCATAAATACTTTCACTTCTAAAGCATAATTTATGCTCAAAACATTACCATTTTGTACAGAGTATATTTACTTATTTTTAGTTAGAAAGCCTCTTTAATAGCACAATTTTGCATCCTAAAATCCAAATTTTTCCGGGAGAGGACCCCCAGACTCCCCCTTATTTTGGCTTGGGTGTGGGTATATGGGTATAGCTACATTTTAAGGCAAAGCCCCCTCCAGGATCGGAATATGGTTCCGTCCCTGTATGGTGCAGTCCCGTGTCCACGAATTTATACTTCCACTTCGCTTTTTTTTTCTTCGCCTTAAGACCTCGCTCTATAGTTTTGCAGTGGTTTCGAAAATATTATTTTTTAACACAAATTAATACATACATCAAATATTCATTCTTGCTGTTTTAACAGTTATATATAATTGTTTGTGTCTGAATTTTTCTGTTGCAATACACCAAATGGATTTTAAGATTTTTG
Organism: Medauroidea extradentata; assembly: GCA_003012365.1. NCBI lineage: Eukaryota > Metazoa > Arthropoda > Insecta > Phasmatodea > Phasmatidae > Medauroidea > Medauroidea extradentata. The sequence continues at coordinate 26,852 of PNEQ01035748.1, read as the reverse complement.
CCCCTGAAATAACACATATTTTGTTATCAAAATAAGCCAAAATTAAGGAAAATAATTTTTGCTAGCAAACGGTACATTATATTAAAAAACGCTCTAGCAAAATTGTGTATCGTATGACTGTACAAAGTCTCAAATTTTTTCAAAGCATTTGGTTAAAAAGAATTTTATTTGCAATTGTTTGAAATAAATGAAAGATCACGGCCTTAATAACGAAGCTTTGTTCGTAAACTTCTTAGTCTTACAACTTTTTATCAAAGAATTTTTTCTTCTTAGTTTATCAGATTCATTTGGCACAGTCAGTATCTGCGAATTACCTGATACTCTGAATACATGCTGGTTATTTTTGTCTACTGCGATCTATGCCCATGGCTCCTATACAAAAAAGAAGATAATAGCCAACAACCAGGCGATGTGACGCAACGGTAACGTTTTCGTATTCGGGGGGACCCGGGTTCGATTCCCGGCTCCGGTCATCCTGATTTAGGTTTCCCGTTGTTTCCCGAAATCGCTCCAGGTGAGTACTGGGATGGTTCCTAAACAAAGGCCATGGCCGATTCCTCTTCCAGTTCCTGACATTTCACTATGTTGTGTATCACTGTCTCCTATTACCTCGCTGTAGACGAGACGTAAAACCCAATTGCCTTACTATTAAACAACTAAGAATTTTAAGGAAATCAAAACTTTTGTGCACGCAGTTCTTGTGATAGAGGTTTTTAAGAGGGCTGAAGCTACGGCGTATGGCAGAATATAAAACTGTAAAAACAGGTTTTCATTGGCCAATCAAGCATGTGTAGACAAAATTTACTGTCTAAAATAGATTAGCCTTTCGTTTTAAACTGAATGCTCATTTACTCGTTTCGTGATTTCGACAAAGCTGACTGTTCCTTAATACTTGTAAGTTACTTATTTATTTCGATATGATGCTCATATTACATGACATATTTTATAAGATAAGCCTATTAATTTACCCGAGTGTACCAAAGGCAAGTTAATTTTTCTGAATAACGTAAGTAGGAATAGAAAAAAAAAATCTGAAACTGGGCAAGTTACCTAGCACTAGAGCTTTCACCAGTTTGGATAAACTTTCGCATATTTAGGGCAAACTAACAATAGAGTACAAAACAGGGAAAACTACAGATTTAGCTCCGAGTAATCTGGCGTTACGTCGTGTGTATATGCGCTAATAGAGCACGAAGAGTGGCTAAAAGAACTTCTGTGAGAAGACGGAATCGTAATTCACGGCAGTAGTCTACCTAAAGACAAGACTTTCAAGACAAGAAATTCCCCTACCCGAAGATTGCAAGTACGGAAACGACACGCGTAACAAATGTACCTTCACCGCACCAGAGACTTCTAACCGTGACCTTGAACCACGGCCGGATCTAGGGGCGATGGGGGGGGATGAAGGGGGTATGTGCCCCGGGCGGCAGTCTGAAGAGCGGCAAATTCCTGCAGGGTTAGAATTAGGCCTACTACAGCCCTTCAAAATTGTGGACTAACTGGGGGGAAGGGGAGGCAGCAAAAAGCAATTTTGCCCCCCCATAGGATATAATCTGTAGATCGAGCCCTTCCCTGTACTTTTACTCTATGGGAAAGTTATAACTGCAGACAGAAGCTATTGACGATGTTGGATTGCTTCAAAATAGAATTAATAACTAGAGAGACGCAAATTTTGCGTTATTTTCCTACTACAGACTAGACTGCAAGCTGGTGTACGCAATCCCGACGTTTTCATCAAGCGCACAGTGTCCTGGCTTGCAGCTGGAAACGCTTTCGGCCAACAATTAAAAAAATTCCACAGTAGTGAGACTAACCGCACGTAAAACGGTCAAATATATAAAATACTTCACATAAGGACTGGTCGCTAATGACATCACAGATTATGTTAAGCATGTACATACCTATGAAGTCTAGTCTGTTCCCGAACAATAAAGCGAATTTTGCATGTCACTATATATACAACACGTGCCCTGTTTTGAACATACAGTTCAGCTACCATCTTGAATGTGATATATTGTTTTAAGTAAACACATTAGAGACACGTACAAAAGTTTCGCCAAAGAACACTTATTTCAAACACGCTGCAATGCACTTCAAGCGCCGGGCAGTCGCCTGCTTTAAGGGCGCGGCCTACCACAATTTTCATCACCATGTTTTTATTTTTATATTTGTACCGGTAATTTTTTTCTTGTTTTAGACACAAAATGTGACCAAATTTATCTTGTGTAAAAATGTTTTTATCTCGCGTAGTTATAGCGCAATGGTTCGTTCAAGCCAAAATTTGCATGTTTCCGTTTTAAAGACACAAAAATCAACTCACTTACCAAACTGCAAAAAAAAAAAAAAACGCACAGTGAATAACGATTTAGTACACTACAAATTCAGCTATGTTTAACCACAAAATTAAATGTTTTTGCATTTTTAAAGAACATTTGAATTTTAAATTTTACCATTTCAATTTTAATACAAAAAAAATTATATTCTTTGCTTTTATGTACGTGACACTATAGCCTGCAACGTCTTTATTCACTGTGAATTTTTTCAGTTTGGTATATCAGTTGGTTTTAGTGTCGTCCTTAAAACGGAAACACGCAAAATATGACTTTAACAAGCCATTTTGAGAAAACTATGAGATATAAAAAAATTTCATATGTGTCAAATTTAGTCACATATTGTGTCTAAAATACGAAAAAAAAAAAAAAAAAAAAAAAAAAAAAAAAAAAAAAAAAAAAAAAAAAAAAAAAAAAAAAAAAAAAAAAAAAAAAAAAAAAAAAAAAAAAAAAAAAAAAAAAAAAAAAAAAAAAAAAAAAAAAAAAAAAAAAAAAAAAAAAAAAAAAAAAAAAAAAAAAAAAAAAAAAAAAAAAAAAAAAAAA